>CAJNDV010034235.1:8473-20802 GCA_905221635.1 Symbiodinium sp. CCMP2456 | reverse complement strand
AACCCTAAAGCCCCAATCCCTAAACCCTAAACCCTAAACCCTAAACCCCTAAACCCTAAACCCTAAACCTACTAGGGTTTGACAATTGGGAGTTTCCGAAAATAGGGGTACCTTATTTTGGGGGTCCTTATAATAAGGGTCCTACTATTTAGGGTACTATGCTAGGGTCCCCTATTTTCGGAAACTCCCACTTCGTGAAACCCTAATTAAGCCCTAAACCCTAAACCCTAAATCCCTAACACCCTAAACTAGGGTTTCACAGCTCGTGAGAGGCCCTAATTAAGCCCTAAACCCTAAAACCCTAAACCTAAAACCCTAAACCCTAAACCCTAAACCCTAGACCCTAAACCCTAAACCCTAAACCCTAAACTTAAGTCCCACTGCACTTTCAAAAGGAACCTAAACCGACTAGGGTTTCACAATTCCTGAAAGGCCTGGTTTTCGCCTGTAGCCGGCTTCCTCCCCGCGCTGCTGACGCTGGCGTTCTGGGCTCAGCCGCCCTTTGGGGCTTAGGGGTTTAGGGGTTCCTTTAAAGGGATCCTTAAAGGGTTCTATAAAGGCTACTACTATTCGGGTTTAGGGTCTAGGGGGTTTAGGGGTTTAGGGGTTTAGGGTTAGGGGTTTAGGATTTAGGGATTTAGGGGTTTAGAGGTTTCGGGGTTTAGGGTTTAGGGTTTAGGGGTTTCGGGTTTAGGGTTTAGGTTTTCGGGTTTAGGGAAAGTTATGGCTCCAAGTATACGGAACTTTTTCCCCTTTTTGAAGTCGTAGGTTCCTTATATACATGTACCAAACACCAAACAGGGAGCCTTCTTTGATCCTAGGTTACTGGGCATCTTGGCTTGAAAAATCCCACATAAGGAGACCCACAATAGCCCGGAAACCCCTAAACCCTAAACCCTAAACCCACCCTTTCATGCCCTAAACACCACCCCTGAAAAACCTAAACCCTAAACCCCAGACCCACACTAAGCCCGAACCCAAAATCCTAAACCCTAAACCCGTTAACCCTAAATACCCCACCGCGTGCCAGTGGTTGCGGGTTTAACAGTTAATTGATATACAAGCCTAGATAAATAACTATACTATTTTGGGGTGTTTAGGGTTTTTACGACTAAGAGATTTCTAGAAGTTTAGGGTAGATCTTGTATCTCCACTTATCACCTACTTCCTACATATCCTGAGCCTCGAAGTATACCTTGAAGCTACAAGGCTAGCAGAAGACTCGTGGAAATACGTGTGCGGATGTGCAATGATGATGGTTTCGGGGTGTTCGTCGAACTATTTCAACATCTTGTCCACACCAGTCCATTGCGTGTGGTACATTTTTCGCAAGAGGTCTTCTTGGGAACTTCAGTGCGGGGACGCTCTTGAGATCACATTCCGAAAGGTTCGGAAGCACGTATAAGGGGGATACTTACCCAAAACACAAGGATAATTCCGACTGTCGAAACCTTGCTTTCTTGTGGGTAGTTGCGAAAATCATGCCTTGTTTGGAGAACCCTATTCAATTCTATTCTGAATTCTTAAACCCTAAACCTTAAACCCCACATCCTAAACCCTGAAACCCTAAACTCTAAACCCCTAACCCCTAAACCCTAAACCCTAAACCCTAAACCGCTAAACCCTAAACCCAAACCCTAAGACCCTTTGGGGATGTTGTCGAAGTATCGAAGGCTGGTCCCCTTTCTTATTAGTAAGGCCCCCCACGTTTAGGGTTTAGGGTTAGGGAATGGTTAGGGGTTTTCCCAAAAATTGGCATTCCGGTCGCGAGGCTTTTGGTTTCCCATGTGCAGCCCAACACGGACACGGAGGATGGAGAATCTTGGCCTAGTGCTAAAGCAAGTGAGCTTTAACCTTGGAGCACCAGAAGTGACCATAAAATCCTTGCAAACCCTAAACGCTAATCCCAAAGGTTAACCTCTAGTTCCTCTGAGAAACTGCACAGCTAGGTTGCTCTTTGAAACAGCAAGCCGAAACCCGAAACCCTAAACCCTTCACTAAGTTATAGAATCCTTGTTATAGAAACCCTTATCATCCCTTATAGATCCCTTTAAGGGGCCCTACTTGAAGCCATGAGATCCTGAGAAGCATTAGATCCTGAGATCCTCGGAAAGCCATCTGCCGGGGAGGCAGGAAGAGGGAGCGTAGGGCTTAGGGTTTGGGGTTTGGGGTTTAGGGTTTAGGGTTTGGGGTGTAGGGTTTAGGGTTTAGGGTTTAGGGTTGAGGGGGTTTGACTTTGGGCTTGGCGTCGAGGGCTCAGAGAGAAAGAGAGAGTGATGCCAAACCGCTGGAAAGCCTTTCTGAGCCCCCGATCCACGATGTTGTCACACCTTAACACCGGAAACTTCTCTATTGCCTGTCCCCACATGGGAGTTTCCGAAAATAGGGGGACCCTAATATAGTACCCTAAATAGTAGGATCCTTATTATAAGGACCCCAAAAAAAGGTACCCTAATTTTCGGAAACCCCCACATGGCTGTGCAAGAACATTCCGGCAAACCCAACCCCAACCCCACACCCGAAATCTGAAAAGCTCTAAGCCATGCGTCCTAAGCCCCCTATATAGGTCCTTGTAGAACCCTTCAAAGGAACCCATAAAGGAGGCCCCCAAAAACACGAAGCATCATAAACCCCTAAACCCAAAACCCCTAAACCCCGAGACCCTAAACCCTAAACACCAAACCCCCTAAACTCCAAACCCCAAACCCTTGAAAACCTTATACCCTTAACCTCAAACTCTTGAAAACCCCCTAAACCCCAAACCCTTGAAAACCCCATACACCCTCAAGCCCATGGCCCGCCAAGGGAACGAAGGCACTGCCGAAAGTGGTCCTCTGGACTGGCAACTGGGCTACGACTGAGGGGCCTTTATAATTAGAATAGGGTTTTGGGTTTCGGGGTTTAGGGTTTAGAGAGTTTTGGGTTTAGGGGTTTAGGTCGAAGGGTGGAGGGTTTAGGGTTTAGGGTTTAGGGTTTAGGGTATGGGGGGGCCTTAATAATTAGAACAGGGTTCCTTTAAAGGGATCCCTAAAGGGTTTTATAAGGGATCTATGATAGGGTTCTATAGTAGGGGCCTTGTAATTCGAATATGAACCTCCAAAATATAAGGTAGGTAACTATTAAGGCCCACAGGGTGGCAGAGTTTCTGCTGGGGTGGTTGCTGCCGGGCGAACCTTGTTCTGACTTCGCAGCGACGCGTGCCGGCGTCTCCGCAGCGCTGGATTCATTGTTGCAGCTTGGAATGTTCTGCCAGAAAAATGCCAGACGTGCAATCGGTCGATGTCCATGTGAATGCCTTGCAGCGATCAGTCTTCCAGTGGCCGGAGACGGACTGGAACGTGTCGGCCATGGCGCCGGCTAATTTGGAAGCAGACGCGTGCCGGGCCGGTTTGAACTTTTCGGACCTGCTCCCTCTGCTTAACCGGCCGTCTCTCGAGGACATCGGCGAGAGCTTAGACCTCTTTCGTCGACATAGCGTCACTATGCACCTCTTCGCCGACGCACTGCCGCACGTGCTGCGCGATCCCTTCAGCTGGATTGTGCCGACGCGCTTTGGCGGTGAGCTAGCAACTATTCTTGTTGTGGAAATGCAAGTAGAATCACTGCATTTTTTCGAATTCGTCGTGTGCCACGAACTAGATGTTTCGTTGCCTGGATCTTCTGAAAGCGAAGAACAAAGGGAGGAGCCTGTGTGGGAAATATCCGAATCCCCATCTCCGAGTTCTTTCGCGCGAGAGGCAGCTGGTGCCGGTCCGTTTCTCGTCGTGGACTCGGACTGAAGTAAGGAACTTCCTTCGAGAAGAAATCGGAAGTACAGTGGACAGCAGAAATGGCGCCTAAGAGAAGAGAAAGTCGGTCTGTCCTCTGTGCTAGAATTGCTTCCGCAAGCGTAGTATGAAATAGCCGGCGGGTAATTTGCTAGCTTATAAGGGTGAAGTGCTCGGCTGGTGGCGGCGACTCGATCCTACACTATGCAAACCAAGCATCAAGAGATGTGGAGCTATTCGGGCTCAACATATACATTGTCTTCAGCCCAGCGGCCATGGCGCGGCAGCCGATGCCGAACCTCGGCGTCTGATGTTGCCGCCATTGACATGTTTTGATTCCGCCATGACTCGGCTACTACGCTCCCTGCGAACGCAAGCAACATTCGAGGAGCTGAGAGTAGCCTGGCTGCAATTCCCGAAAGGTATCGCGTGTCCTCCACCGAGTCGATTTGGAGCTGGAAGTACGGCCACACTTTCTGCCACGTTGGTCATATCCGCGTAGCAAAGGACAGCTGTCAAGTGTTGAGCTCGCGAGACGTGCCAAGATCTACAACCAAGCAAGACAGAACTTCGCCGCAGCTTCGAACATGCAGGACCAGCTGGTGTTGGAGGTATTGCTTCAAGCAGCATTGCCACGGAGCATTGCCACGCTGTGTGCATTGTACAGTTGGCGGCCTCGAGGACAATCGCTAGACAGCTTGCAGCCTTGTGTTGAAGCAAGAAACGTGTTGCATTTCAAGCTTGTGTCGCTTGCATGCATCAAAGATAAAGACCGAGCGAGCCCACTGGGCACAGACAGTAGACCCAACAGCTCCGGCTCAAATTGCTCGTCTTGTGTCCAGGCGAGACTTCCTATCTTTCTCGTCATGTCGGTGCCCGCTGCCATCCTGCAAGTACTGGACTCCTGGGCTCGCACGCAGCCAGCAAGGCTACCAACGGAGCTGGCACACGTGGAGACAGTCGTTGAAGATCTGGACATGCTCAGCCTGTTTGAAATGATGATGAGCCAGTGTTCCTACAGGCATCGCAAGAACCTCTCTTATGAGGCAGGCATTCGCTGCAGCCCGGAGGACCTGGGGCACGCCGTGGGGCATGCCATGCTGGGATGCAGAAATGCATGCAAGCAGACGGCAGCTGGGTCACCGATCGAGATCCAGGGGACAAAACTCTGGGTGAAGTCTTCGATCATCTGGTGCAGTGGTGGGTCTACAAGAGAAGGGTCGCAGCCGATTTGCCACAATCGGGTGACGATCGAAAAGGGGACTTGCTCGAGCTGCTTCTGGGCGAAGCCAGCATAGTGCTGGATCGTGGAGAGCAGGTGCACTAAGCTTCGTGGCACCTCTGCAAATTGCCTACACCTCATCAGACGCCTAGTGGAAGACTTCGCACGGACCCTGGAAGAAATCCGCGTGTCATCGCACCCCGCCGGCTGCTTGATCAAAGGCCAGAAGACGGCGATGGTTCAATGGATTTCCACAGAGGTTTCCAAAGGTCGTCAAGAATCGTATAGGGTTCTGGGTGGGGGGGATTATTGTAATGCCGCTATATTTATGCAGAGGCTAGAAGGGGATGCAGTTACCAAGTATATTTCTTCACTCAGACTGGGGCTCAAGTGTACGTTAGCTTCAGTGTTGTCCTTTTAGTGTTCCCCTGATAAAGAGAAGTCAGATCGCTCAAGGCAGCCTTTACAAGAGATTCCTATTCAAGCGCCCGGGTTTCAACAAGCTTCATGCGCGGCTATGCACCTTTATGGTTGTGCTAAAGAGCTTTGTGTGCTTTTACAGGGTTCTGATGATGGTTTCATTGCGCTTCATGGGTGTTTCCTGCTGTAATTTGGATGCTTCCTGCTGCAACTATAAAAGCCGTTGACCCTAAACAACATACCCTAGAGTAGATCCTAAACCCGCAAACCCTAAACACTAAACCGCAGACCCTTACCTAAACCCTAAACCCAAGCTCCGTGTGGAGGTCTGCAGGCTCAGCCTCTCGGCTTCAACCCTACCTACAGGGTCAGATTTTACCCTGTTTTTAGGGTAGATACTTATCTAAACGATAGGCACCTTACAAAAGGTGTAGGGTATGAGCCTCTAGGTAAACGTTATCAACCCAGACATCTCGGTTTCAACTGTTCAACAGGAGAAGCTCTGGACCTTAAACCGCAGTCTCGACCTCAAACGCCCGTAACAAAGGGGTCAGAAGACTTGGTGGCGATTTCCCGTTATAGTCTCTAATGCAAAAACAGCACAATACAACATATCCGGAAACACTGTTGAAATGACTCCGACCCTTTTGTTAAACTGAAATCTAATGAGTCCGACCCTTATGTTAAACTGAAACCCACCAGTGACTTCAAGACTGAATCCCACCTCCCTAAGCCTTGAAGAAGACCTTGTTCAAGGTGCGTTCCTCCTGAGCTACGTGGGGTTGGAGGCCTCATCAGGTTTGCTTGATTTCACGGCTTCAGCCTGGGAAATCAGGGTTTACAGGCCCCAAATACCAAGCCCTGAAGCAGGAGATAGCTTTTGGGTTTAGGCTTTGGAGGTTTGAGGGAGTTTGTGTCCATAAGCCTAAAAGCCTAAACCCTAAATCCTGTCATTTGGGGAAAAGGGGTTGGAACTTGAAAAGATCGGGCCGCAGGAGTCCTCACGAGTGTTTGTTTTCCGGTGCGGACGCGGACGCAAAGGAACTTTGTCACCTGTGAACCAACATGGCCAGTACCTTTGTCAAATGTTGAATGGAAGTGTCGAAGTTTTCACAGGGTTGTAGTTTTGGGAATGTGGCGGGGCCCCAATACTCAGTAAGGACGAAGGATACCTTCAGCCATGTTCAGTATCCCCCTATAGGTTTATAAACAGCTGTCTTGATTGAGCTTTGTGAGTTTCCCTAAGGGTGGTACTTAATAATCAGATATTCTCCCAAATATTAATCTGGATAACTACTATCCGCAGCCAAAGTACCTTATTAGTGGGTCCTTTGGACCCTTAGGGCTTGGTGTCGGGGGTGAATGGACGGGAGTGACGGGCTCATAGCCGGAAAGGACTTGTCGAGTGGCCAATACAAAGATTTAGGGCCCCAAACCCTAAACTTTACGGTTGATGATATAAATCCTGCACTACCCAGAACAAGGAATATACCACAATTCCCATAGTTTAGGGGCCTTAAGGTCATGCACGATTTATATCTACAACCCTAAAACCTGAACCATGTAGGTATCAACCCAAGACCCAAATTTCAACACGCCTAAGTCCTACCTCAACCCCAAGTCATCTAGTAACTTGTTTACAAGGTTTAGGGTTTAGGGTTTAGTATACAACGAAAATTTCAAACGGATCCCAAACAGGTGGGTTCTATAACGTTCAGGCTAGCTTTCAAACTTATAAACCCCAAGCCCTAACCCTCAAATCCCAACCTTATCAACCCCAAGCCCTGAAGCTCAAATCTCAAACCTTTAAATCCCAACGCCCTAAACTTAAAATCTCAACCTTCATGTAAGTATGCACAGTATGAACTTTCCTATATTATTACAGATTACTACAGAAGCCTAAATAATTACCAGTATTATTCCTTAGGTTCCTTAATATGATCATACTATAAAAGAGCCCCAAAACCGTATTCTAACTATTGAAGCCCCTACCTTAAACCCTCGAATCTCAGCCGCAAACCCTAAACCCTAAACCTTAAATCCCAATTTCAAACCCTGAATCCTATAGCCCCCTACATTAAACCCCGAATCTCAAACCCTTTCCTCGGAGGTTGCCTTCGGAGGCTACGTGGACGCTTTTGCAGTGCGGCATCTTCTCGTCTCCAAGGCCTTCCTTCTGGGACCGGGCTTGTCCTTATTGGGTATGCTCTCGTGTACCTAGGGTTTAGGCTTTAGGGTTTTAGGGTTTACTACAGTATTTGGTATACAATAGAAGCCGAAAAGTTGGAAGCCCAATAGCTTCAATCCTTAAGAGAAGAGTCATGTATGGGGAATCCCAGCACTAATTTTCCTTAATCAGGTTTCCAACTTTTCCGGGTTTACTATACGTATTCTCGTGTACCTAGGGCTTTGGGTTTAGGGTTTGCTACAATATACCATAGTATTCTATAGTTTTCTTGCAATAGTAGAAAAGGTATATTATGGTATATTCTATTCTGTTGAGCTGTGGGGCAGGGCTGCATTGATTACCTGCAACATGGCTTTAGCCCTGAGGTTGTAGGAGCCAGGCTCATGAGATCCGGTTATGCGATTTACAACTACCAGCACTGTTAGTTTTTGGGTTTAGGGCGAGGATTTGGAAATTTTGGCTTAAGAGCAACCGATAGAGCGGCGCCTCTAAGCTTTGTTTCTATGGTAGCAGCCCCAACCATGAACGTAACAGCAGCAAATAATGTATTATTATTAGGCTAATAATAATACCACTTGTGAATATTCGTTCGTTTAATACTAACATGATTTTCGGAGTTTCAGCAACTCACTGCAACAGAGTCAGTTTTGGGTTTCGCGCAGCCGTGCGACTCCCAGGACGACGACGACGACGACAGAGACGACTTCATCCCCTCCGTTCCAACTAGAATCCTCACCCAGTCAAGGTTTCTTAATGCTGACGGGGCTTAATATGAATGTCCGAATAATGCATGTCCGCTCATGCTACAATGCACCTACAACCTTCTCTAGTTGTGAAGGCTCCTGTTCCAAGTAAGAACTTCAAGAGTCTCCTAGTTGTTGATTACTGATTGCGTCCAATGTTCCGATGACAGAGCTCCATGCGTCCACTGAACATGGGCCAGAAACGCTAAAACCCTAAGCCCCACTTCTTTCAGCTGTGGCGGCTCAAGCGACCTGCCAAAGATATCGCACCTGGGAGGCAGAAGGATTCTGATGGCATCTTGATGAAATCTCCAGGTAGCATGGTGCTACCCAGACCACCGGAAGGATCTAAAAGATAGATCCCCTAAGGGCGTTCCTGTAAAAAGCCTTTGGTAGTTATGGGGCCCCAAATTGGGGGATCGGTCTGGGTATTTACCAAGGATTAAGCCCTACTGCAACGATCTTTGGGGTTCACTTTAAGTCTAACTCTATATCTGGCAGTTTCGTGGAAGACCCTCAAGACTTGAGGAAGCAGCAGCAGAAGCGAGGGGAAGATATGTCAATATGAGATCAATGACGCAACGCAATCAGCAGCTTGAGGAAGCACTAAACCCTAAACCCCAAGCCGTGCGCCCACTGGCGCCATGCCGATGCCGGGCCTGCCGGCAGCTGTGACCAGGGAGGTCACGGGAGGACGGCCCTTAAACCCCAAACACAGATCCCTAAACCCTAAACCCCTAAACCCTAAACCCCTACATCCAAAACCTAAACCCCAAACCCCAATCCCTATAAACCCTAAACCCCAAACCCAAAACCCTAACCCCAAACCCTAAACCCCAAACCCCAAACCCTAAACCTTAAACCCAAAACCCCAAACCCAAAACCCCAAGCCCAAAACCCTCAACCCCAAACCCTATAAACCCTAAACCCCAAACCTCTAAACCCTAAACACCAAACCCTATAAACCCTCAACCCCAAAACTCTAAAACCAAAACCCCACAACCCCAAAACCCTCAACCCCAAACCCCAAGACCCCAAAACCCCAAAGCCCCAAACCCCAAAACCCCAGAACCCCAAAACTCTAAACCCAAAACCCCAAAACCCCCAGAACCCCAAACCCAAAGCCGCAAAGCCCGAAGCCTCGCAGCGCTCGCGGAGGAGCTTCGGGCGACCTGCTAGGCGACCTACGGAGGTCGGCGTGGTTTAGGGTTTAGGGTTTAGGGTTTAGGGTTTATAGGGTTTAGGGTTTAGGGTTTAGGGTTTATGGATTTGGGGTTTAGGGTTTATGGCTTTAGAGAATAGGGGAATGGGTTTTTGGGACTATTGTAAGGGATCTTAAGGGTTTCGGGCACAGGGATATGGGTTTGGGGTTTAGAGGGTTTCGGGGGAAGGGCTGAGGGAAGTTTAGGGTTTAGGGTTTTGGTTTTTAGGGTTTATCGAGTTTGGGGTTTGGGGTTTGGGGTTTGGGGTTTGAGGGTTTGGGGTTTGGGGTTTGGGGTTTAGGGTTTATCGGGTTTATGGGGTTTGGGGTTTCGGGCTTAGGGGTTTATCGGGTTTATGGGGTTTGGGGTTTAGGGTTTGGGGTTTATCGGGTTTATCGGTTTTGGGGTTTAGGGTTTATCTGGTTTGGGGTTTGGGGTTTATAGGGTTTGCGGGTTTAGGGTTTGGGGTTTGGGGTTTATCGGGTTTGGGGTTTATATGGTTTGGGGTTTAGGGTTTCTCGGGTTTGGGGTCTGGGGTTTAGGGTTTATAGGGTATAGGGATTGGGGTTTGGGGTTAAGGGTTTGGGGTTTAGGGTTTTTCGGGTTTGGGGTTTAGGGTTTTAGGGTTTTTTAGGGTTCCAGGGTTTTAGGGTGTTTTACGGTTTTTAAGGATTACGGGCTTAGGGTTCTGTTGGCTTCAGCGGTCTAGGGATGAAATTCAGAGGTCCAAGAGAAAGGCAAAATCCTTGGATTCCACACTAAACCCTAAACCCTAAACCCTAAACCCTAATCCCCAAACCCTCATCCCTAAACCCTAATCCACAAACCCTAAGCCCTAAATCCCTAGTCCCCAAACCCTATTCGCCCTAAACCTTCAACCCTAAGCCCTCGCTCCCTAAACCCTCACTCCCCAAACTGGAAGGATCCAGGAGAACCAGTTTCGCTCCTCGGAGAGCATGCTCCAACTTCAGCGGCAGAATGCAGCGACTCGGAGGGGATTTGAGGGTTTTTTTGGGTTTCAGGGTTTCTAGGGTTTTGGAGGGGTGTCGGGTTTAGGGAGTATAGAAGGTTTAGGGATTAGGGTTTAGGGGGTTTCGGGTGTAGGGCTTCCGGGTTCTCATGGCTTTGGGTTTCAGGCTTTTCGAGTCTCACAGTTTTAGAGTTTCGTTTTAAACCCTAAACCCTAAACCCTAAACCCTAAACCCTAAAACCCTAAACCCTAAACCCTAAACGGAACCTACGGGCATGGGGTTTAGGGTTTAGGGCAGCCCCTCGGTGTGGCAATCGGAGGGCTTTCCGAAGCGAGTCGTTTCGTTGGCACGTGGGGCCTTGACATTCAAAGTTACCCTTTTTTGGACTCTAAAAGTAGCAAAGAACTGTTCTACAAAATTAAAAGCGCCACCTATTTAGATGATTTTTTGTCCTAAGCCCTCTCTAGCAGAGCTAACTCAAGCAGCGTGCTTCCAATAATTATGCACGCTGCTTCGATGTTCTTGTCTTGATCAGAACCAGCTCGCTCTGTTGCAGCGGTCGAGCTCAAGTAGTGGGGTGTTTTAAATAATCACGGAACATTTATCGCAGCTCTCGGTGCGATCCAAAGAAATCCTTGCCGGCATGAGGGCTTAGGGTTTAGGGTTGACCGTAAACCCTAAACCTACACCCTAAAGCCCTAAACCCCTAAACCCTAACTACCCTAAACCCCTAAACCCCTTAACCCCTAAAACCCCTAAACCCTAAGCCCCTAAACTCCTAAACCCTAAACCCAAAACCCCTAGTAGCCTAAACCCTAAACCCTGAAGCCCCAAACCCAAAAAGCAAGAACTGCCAGGAGTTGCAGAGATCCGTTGACTCGCTCCTCCACCGTCTCAGCCGCGAGGGCGTCGTCGGCGCCGCTTCCGAGACTTGGCCTGGATCTTCTTCGTAGTTTAGGGCTTAGGGCTTAGGGCTTCTAGGGTTTTGGGCTTAGGGCTTATAGGGTTTAGGGCTTAGGGCTTATAGGGTTTAGGGTTTAGGGCTTTGGGCTTGTAGGGTTTAGGGTTTAGGGGTTTAGGGGTTTAGGGTTTAGGGTTTTGGGTTTTGGGTTTAGACGAACCTGCGACCACAAGAAGGGGAACAGGGCCCACTACAAGACCTTATACAAACTATTAAGCCATAAGCCCGACACCCTGAACCCTTGAAGGAACCCTTAAAGGAACCCGTAACCCTATACAACCCTACCTGCAGTCTCCGTTATAGTTCCTTTTCTTTGGCTTTAACCGTCTTTATACTTAGGATCCTATAAGGTAAGCGCCAGAAGGAAATACAATGGATACTATAGGTAAACCCTAAACCCTAAACCTCTCCAACCCTAAACCCTATACAACCCTAAACTCCCTAAACCCTTTGCAACCCTCAACCCTAAACCCTCAACCCTAAACCCTCAACCCTAAACCCTAAACCCCAAACTGCCTAAACCCTGAGGATCCGACAGTCCCAAAGAGCCCTGCAAGAAGGTGGCGACCAGCAGTCCTCGCTGGAGCGCCTCCGAAGAGCCGTGACTCATGGGACTTAGTACCTAGGGTTGAGGGCTTAGGGCTGAGGGTTTAGGGCTTAGGGTTGAGGGCTTAGGGCTGAGGGTTTAGGGCTTAGGGTTGAGGGTTGAGGGTTTAGGGTTTATAAGGGTTTAGGGCTTAGGGTTGAGGGTTTAGGGCTTAAGGTTTAGGGTTTAGGGTTTAGGGTTTAGGGTTTATAAGGGTTTAGGGTTGAGGGTTTAGGGTTTATAAGGGTTTAGGGTTGAGGGTTTAGGGT
>CAJNDV010034234.1:260-21432 GCA_905221635.1 Symbiodinium sp. CCMP2456 | reverse complement strand
AAACCCAACACCCCAAACCCTAAACCCTATTCTACTCACTAAGGCCCCTCTCTCTCTCTCTATATATATATATAATATGATATATATATATATATATATATGATATATATGTATATCATACGTACATTGACATACAGGCAGAGAGCGAGTGCGTGTGTGTGTGTGTGTGTCTGTCTGTCTGTGTGTGTGTGTGTGTCTGTGCGGGAGGTGGTACACTATATTGCGGCAAGCGGGTTGCTTCAGGCTTCATGCTTCTTGTGTCGGCTCATGCTACTATAAGGCTTGCGGCTCAGGCTGGTGCATAGTCAAACCTGTGATGTCTGCAGGACTTCCAGTATGCCAGCACGCAACAAACGCTCCGAGAACAGTGGAAAAGGAAACAACAAACAAACAACACGATCTGACAAACAACGACGAAAGCTGACTACTATGACTACTACCGTAAACCACGCAAGCGGAGATGCATGTTATAGAGGTCTCAAGTTTGCCTCGATCCACATGCGCACTGCGCCTGGCTTCAGCGCCTGCGCGGCCGCCATGACGCAGGGCGCTAGCAGGGCGGCGCGGGCCGTCAGGACTCGGCCTCTGCCGCTGTGACGCATTGGGACACACGAAAGTGTCTGTCTTGAGGCATCCTTTGGCCCCGCCTGTCGAGAAGGCGAAGGCCGCGATTGCCAGACCTGGGTGCGGATCGTGTCACAGAAGATTCAACAGCCGCTGCCTTTCCCAACCGGAGAATCCGAAGTATGCCTACTCTCCCGCGCTGGACCTGATCCATGCTGAAGAGCTCTGGTACTCTTCTGGCTGATGAAACTACGGACGGGGAGCAGAAGAAGCAGAAGCTCTGCAAGTCGTTAACCTGCACGGGAAGGGGAAAAGGCGATGATCGAAAGGTCGAGCACTGGGGTGGTATGTAAGGGGTTGCGAGCGGACCCGAAGTCGCCAGAATCCTTCGAGCCGATCAGCTCAAGATGCTCAACCAAGACCGAGAATCAAGCGTCGGATCCCTCTACTCCGAGACGTCCCTCTTGCACCATACATGATGCGACACATCGCCTGGTGCTGCCGAAAGGGTCGGATGGTGGCGATGGCGAGCGAGGTGCACAAAGTGAAGCCCAAGGTGAACTCCAGGCCATTGTCGCTCCCGACGGCCTCGCGCACAAGAGCCGGAGGCGGGAGGGGAACCATCTTCGAGGCTTTCTTTCGGAAAGTCTTCGGACCACTTCAGCAGAGGCGCGGCCACCAAAGCAACGGCCACAATCCTCATGGCCTCAATGGGTCTGGCTCCGGGGCAGGTCCGAAAGGGTCATGAACGCCCTAGGTTTCCTGAATCTCGTGGGACAGCCGACAGCCGGCCCACGCTTCAAAAACTCCTGCGTGACCCTCTACAATGCCTGACCTTAAAGCAAGATCAGCCTCAATCATGGCGAAGCTTGGCGCAAGCGGAAAAAAGCTATCCGCCGCCACGAATCAAGACTATCGACGTGCAGTTGACATGGAGGAACGCTTGCGTTCAAGCATGGGCTCCCTGTATACATATATGCGACAGTGTTGGGGAGCTTCTGAAGGTTTGTACGCATCTTGAGTAATGAAAAGTGACAAAGGGGAAAGGATTCTTCGGATTGGTTCAGCCGTAAAGACATTGAACCGAGCGGCAATCTCGAACCACACGTTTTGGCAAGCTGCCTCGGCAGTCCAAGCACTCCATCTCTCGCTCTCCACTCCCGGCCCCAGGCTGCGTGGGGCAATCTACATACGTCAAGGCTTGCCTTCGTCAAGGCGGGCTGTTGCTCTGAAACCACTACAGTTTAATTTCTATTTGATCTCAGGCACATATTTGACGAAGAGCTCCTTTGCACCGGCCACGATTCCTCAGACACAGACGCTGGTTGCAAGCACTGCCGCAAAGAACTTCTGCATGCCTCTATACGCACATATGTATCTATACATACATGAATGTATGAATGAATGTATGTATGTATGTATGTATGTATGTATGTACAAAGTTTAGAGTTTAGATGTACGCAGTTGCACTTCTACAATATACAAGGTGGCACAAGGAACCATGAGGACCTGCCAAGCATCTGTCGGACGAAGCTGCCTTTTCAAGTACGTACCGCTCCTTCAGCATCCTCCACGTCACACCAGCGACGGCATGCAGACATGCCGAAAAGCACTCACTAGCAAAGCAGACACCGGATCCGGAGTGTCCCCCTTTCTGGGCAGAGGATGGCCTCTCAAGAGCTTGGCAACGCCGAAGATCTGCATCGCCTTTGTTCCCCAAAGCCGTCCAGACAAAGCTGCTCGCCTAAGCGGCTCAGAAGGCGTACTTGGGACCGCAGTCTCTTGCCGACACAGCTGGAGAACGCAAGATCGAGCCAGCGGCATCCAAGTTCACGTCGTGCTCTTGGCCGCTTTGCTCCTGCACCGGTCGGAGGATCCTCAGCTGGGCAAGAAACTTTCCGACAGTTCAGCATCGTTGTGCCTTCCCTCTCCCTCTTTAAGGAGATCGGTGGCAGCCAAGACTCAGGCGCTCGTCCTGCAGCTGGACCCGGATGGCGCCTCTGAAGTAGATGCAGCTGCGGGCGACCGCCGCGGCCAGGAGGCTCTTCCTCTTCAGCTCCTCCATCGTGTCGTGTCGGGAGGAACTGAAAAAAGAGAAGCACTGGCGGGAATCATCCCGCCCTGTCCTGCTCCGGCTCAGACTTCTCGGACTCCTCGACTGGCCAAACCGAGACCGTGTCGCCTCCCTCTTTCTGGGCGACGAGGCTGACGAAGCGCCGGCTGGGTGCCAAAGACAGGTGCTGCTTGAACATGAGGTACGCCAGGAAGCTCGGGATCAGCAGCCCGTAGCACACGACGCAGGACGCAGCGATGCTATCTGCCTCAGAGCAGTACAGCTCTCTGTCTCCGCAACAACTATCCGCACACAAACTTGGCATACTGCAACGGCGCACGTAAGAGGCCGTGCGTTTAGACACATTGCACAGAGCAGGCATGAAGCCTCGCATGTGATTAGCTGAGAGAGTTTGAAAGCACCGAAGGGTTTCTAAAACACTGTATGCTTTGTGTTCTCGCCGAGGGATGTTTTAACTGTTCAACATGGTCGAGGAAAAGTATGGCAGGGCCACGAAGCTCGAGGGTGTGAGCTTTCAGGGCAGTCAGCTTTTCGGGTCTCTTTTGTGGCGGCCATGAAACTCGAGAGTGTGCATTCGATTTACTGTATGGGCTGCCCTGACTTTCGAGTACACTTGGAAGATGCTTGAACTACCTTCTCCGCACAAAAGGCTCCTTTTCTTAACCTCATGAATCAAACTTCTTGAACGTCTCACCCTTTCGAGTCCTAGCCCAAACCCTGAAGCCCGCATCTATCCCGAAGCCTGGTCTTAAATCCTAAAAGCATCGTCACGAACTGTAACTTAAACTCCGGAGATAGAACGGACTAGACCCTGGACGTTATCATGGTTGGACATGGATGCTCTGTTCAGAACGATTTGGATCCTGGACGCTGTCATGGCTGGGCCAGAGATGTTCGGTTCTCAGAACGGCTTAAACCCTGGGCGTCATCACGGTTGGGCCATGGGGCTCTGTGACGACTGCTAGTGACAGGTGCCGTCTCCAGCAATTTGCCAATGTTCTCATGACAGCAGCTGCTGCTGCGGTAGTAGCACTTATACTGTATTTACAGTTACAATCAGTTACATGTATTATGCATTTTCAAGTCTGTCTGCACGCTTGCGCTTTGTCTGACAATCTCGTTTGACTGAATGCTGTGATCTTGCTACCTGCAGCCGAGCGACAAGCGGGGCCGCTTCCTGGCACTTGGTGTCCGGTAGTGCCGTCCGGAATGCGTACGTGTCGGGCAGACGCTCTTTTCCTGCTCTTCTGGTCAGAATCGAATATGAGCGACACTAAGCACAGAGCATGCAGCGACGGTCCCCGCCTCCGTCGGTGTGCTGGCATCGCATGAGCGCTGCACTGCTCGAGGCGCCCCCGATGTAGAGCAATGTCAGCAGCTTCAGCACCAAGCTGACGCCTGCAACGCCACTCGCGAGCATCTCGCGGGACTGTGTAGGCAACTCCGTGAACTCAGGCCGCTGCCGCTACCATGCGAGGCCAGCTCCGGGAGAATGCAGAGCACCAGCAGCGCCAGGGGCACACAGGGCCCGACCAAAGCCGTGACATCGTTCGCTGTCCTATAAATATAGTGCGACAACACTCGCGGCACTGAATTCCGAGATGCTGCGGCTCAGACACGGTCCTTCCGAACCAGCACTCGAGGCTCGTCGCATCGCGAAGGCCTTGCGCGGTAAGCAGTAGCCACTGGACATACTCCTGAGCTCGGGCAAGATACAAGAAGGCCGTGAAATCACTGCTGAATTCTAGTTTCTCCAGGGCAAGGCAACACCGGCTCTCCTCCGCCCACAAGCCGTCAGCCCGTGTCGGTTCGTCGCCGGTTTTACCCTGGGAGTCCAAGAGGGCCACCAACAGCCCCCAGAGCTGGAAGAGCTGGAGCAGCACGGGGCCCTGTGCGGCCAACAGGGGCTGCATCACCTCGAGAAACTAAGCGGCTCTTTGTTTCTAGCAATCACTAGACAACAGGATACAGCTCGAGATCATGCAAGGGATCTTTAACGTTTCAACATGCCCATCTGCTCCCATTCATGTTTTGGTGGGTGACGCTCCATAGGGTCGGCTCGAGCCGGGCTGTCGCGGGCTCGCTGCGGCTCCTGCAGCGGCAACTGGAGTGGCTCGTGCTCGCTCTCCATCTCTCTCGTTCGCTCCCTCGAGACTACGACTACGCATGAGGTCATCTTGTGCTGCTCGCCACTCTCTCTCTCTCTCCCAAAACATGTCTACCATCTGCTGTGCGTAATCATGCCTGTTCATGCTGCCCACTGCAAGTGAACAAACATTCTGCGGAGCTCCGGCCTTCGCCACAGGAAGATGACGGCACCGAGCACTCCGGCGAAAACCGCGGCCCCCACCACCCAACGCAAGTACAGCCTGGCCATGCGCAGCTCTGGCTGACTGGTGCGAGCATTGCGACACTTAAGCAAGACTGTCGGTTCAGAACAGCTCTCGTCCGAGAGGCCAGCGCGTGCCGGCATCAGAGGCCACTTCGCAGGGAATGCAGACGCCGGCACGGCTGCGGTGGCCCCAAGAGCAGGCCACACAGAGCGGGCCCTCGTGGCCTCGGAGGAGGCTGTGTATGCATGAACTCTCTTTTTTCTGGAGGCTCGGAATTTTAGGTTTCGTCCGGTGGCCGACGGCGCAGCCAAGCGCTGTGACATTCCCAGTGCCGTTCGCTGAAGAAGCGCTGCAGCGCTTCTCCGCCGTAGGCTCCAAGCACCTGACGAAACAGGGATCGAGAAGCGGGTAGAGTCTCACAGGCTTAAGCATGTTTATAAGCCTTGCACCTATAAGCACGCTGAGCTCCTTCTTCCAGGCGAGCGTAGCCGACCTGCGCCGCTGAATTGACACCTACACGCAATCCGCATAAATCGCCACGGAGATCAATAGCAGGCCTGCGGTGGCGCGGAGCTTGCATTGAGGCCGGGCTGCTGGCAGTCCTCTCGAGACTTTCGGCCAAGGGATTCTCGAGGCCTGGGCCTGAGTAAGGGCTCGGTGAAACTCAAGTAAGTGGAGGAGGGAAGGATGACGGAAAGCGAGCTTGACCGCGAGCGGAACGTTGTATGAATTGTCGGGAGGGTGGGGGGTTGGAGTGGGGCGGCGGTCGGGATTTGCATGGGTGGGGGGAGCAGGGACCCAGCATCATGAGCATCCACCTTGCTCTTGCAGTTCTGGCACTAGAGGATTGGTTGGGCAAGCAGAAGAAGCGGCATGATGCGTGTTGAGCCCGCCGACTAGGACTCAGAGCCAACCAAACTGTGGCCTTGGGAAAGACAAAGGCTGCACCCTCAAGACGACATAGCGCGGAAACCGAGAAACTTCAGGCCACAGTCGACCCACGAAGCTAAACCTACATGGGCCCTGCCTTTAGACTCTACTTGGATGCCTGGTTGACCTAGCAAGCCATGTGAGCGTCACCCAGAAGTTGTAGAAAAAGGGCCATGTGATCCTAGAACTCAAAGCCAACCAGACTATGTACAACAAAAGGCTGAAGGCGCATGGAGAAACCCTCGACGGAAAGGGAGCTTCGCCGCGAGCGGGACGTTGTATGATAATTGTTGAGAAACGAAGGTCGGGGGGGCAGGGCCCAGCATCATGAGCACCAGGGACCCAACATCTTGGCATCCTCGGTCACGCAGACTGTCAAAAGTGGCTTCGCATGCGATTACCACTCGCTTTCCGCGTGGTCCTGCTGGTTTGCAGAAACCCTCTCTCTTGAGAGTGTCGTGTCTCTAGCGTCGTTTCTAAAGGTTGCTCGAAAGCACGGGTCCGTATATCGCATGACGTCTTCTTTTTGACATGGCTTTCTGTTAGATAAGTTTTCTGTCTCACATGGTTTTGTCTTATGGATACTTGCCTTTCTCTCACGCCAAGCTTTCGGCTGAACAAGGTTTCTGCAAAGACACTAAGCTAAGTCCACACGCAAAGAATGCAGGCGCACTAGGTAGCCCTGAGGTCCAAATTCAGCTTTCCGCAGTCTTCGCAAATGTCCCCCGAAGCCCGGCTTGAAGTCCGGGCATCATCCTCTGACCTTGCGGGCTTCTCGGTGCCAGCTTTGGGTCTTTGAGGGTTCGGGGACAGGGTGCTTGGCCTGATGCATTCAATGCAAACGGTCTCCAATGCGCACTGTTTTCTGACCAAGAATCTGGTAGAGGGCCCTCAGTGCATCGCACTGGCAGTCGTTTCCAGACTCCGATGAGTGCATCCTGCAGCAAAGGGAAAACTTGTCGAGACGAGAGAGAGCCTTTCTCCAAAAAGCTACAAGATAGAGGGTACGCTAAGGTGGGTTCATGTCGGTGTCGCATGTTGCAACCCTTATAGGCAAGAGCTGCCTGCCGACCGCGCAGACGCAGCTGAAGGCCGAAGTGGCTCCTGCGGGTGCCCTGCTGCTGCTGGGGCACGGCACGCAACTGCCGTTGAAGTGCTCATTGTAGGTGTTTGGGTTGCACGGGTGGCAAGTGGTGCCGTTCCCTTGGAAGCCGGCGCTGCAGGCGCACAGGCCTTGCGGCCAGAACGAGGACGGAGACACCCGCAGGGACGTGGAGGTGATGCCGTAGCATTCGAAACCCCTCGACCGATCGCTTTGGGTCAGCTGCTTGGTTCTGTGCAGAACTCCGTCATGAAACAGTGTGGCGACATCGTCCGAGTTGGAGATCTTGGTGGCCGTGAGGTCCACCTGCACGTTGCTGTCCAGAGCTTGCCGCAATGCTGTCACGTTCAGATACGTCTCCGAATTATTTGCCAAAGAAACGTAGACGTTGGCGGGGATGCCCTCGATGCGGTGGATCCTGTTGTCCGCCAACTCCAAGCCTTGCAAGGAGCTCCACAAGGGTAGCCCACAACATGAATTGTAGCGCTCGCCGTCCACGTTAACGCCACACAAGCAGCTCTTCAGTAGATGCCCGGAGAGGTTCGCCCCACTGGCGCGGATCGAGGCCAAGTGCCCTGCGAAGGACAGGGGCTCCAAGAGGTTCTGCACTTCGCCATCCAGCGGACACAGCGACACCTCAGATTCAAGAAACGTCGGGAGGGGACCTCTAAAAGACACCTTCAGCTCGGAGCTTTACTTGAAGCGCAACAATGCGGCGTCTAAGTTCACCAGGGCCGGAAGCAGCTGCCGGGTCGTGTTGGTGACGAATGTCGCTCGGAGGTCTTTCAGGTCATTTCCGACGGGCAGGAAGTTCACTTGGCTGCCCTCGGCTTCGTCGGGACAAGCTGCAGTGGGAGAAACGGGTGCACCGGCCTTGCTCTGAGGGCCGGTCCTTGAGTTTGAGCGTGTGGAGCTGCAACAGTTGGCCTCGCCAGGCGGGCGTCACGCGCCCAGACACGCGCGTGGCGCTCAGATCGGCCTCGCATGAGACAAAATTGCGACTGGGGCCGGGATTAGCTGACAGTGCTACATAGGGGCCTCCATTAGATTTGTCAAGTGAATGAGCTCGCCAACATCGCCCTCCACAACGGTGTCCATGAGCCGGAGTTGCTCCAACTTCGTTAGCTTGGAGAGTGGCTGCAGGTCACCAGCCACCTTTGTACCATCCAGCCACAACTTCTGCAGCTCGGTCATCTCCGCCAAGGCCTGCAGGCCTCCATTGACTTCGGTGTTTTGGAGCAAGAGCTGCTTCAACTTCGTCAGCTTGGAGAGTGGCTGCAAGTCACCGGTCACCTTTGTACCATCCAGCCACAACTTCCGCAGCTCGGTCATCTCCGCCAAGGCCTGCAGGCCTCCATTGACTTCGGTGTTTTTGAGCCGGAGGCGCTTCAACTTCGTCAGCTTGGAGAGTGGCTGCAAGTCACCGGTCACCTTTGTACCATCCAGCCACAACTTCTGCAGCTCGGTCAGCTCCGCCAAGGCCTGCAGGCCTCCATTGACTTCGGTGTTTTTGAGCCGGAGGCGCTCCAACTTCGTCAGCTTGGAGAGCGGTTGTAGGTCACCGGCCACCTTTGTACCATGCAGCCCCAACTTCTGCAGCTCGGTCATCTTCGCCAAGGCCTGCAGGCCTCCATTGACTTCGGTGTTTTGGAGCAAGAGCTCCTTCAACTTCGTCAGCTTGGAGAGTGGCTGCAAGTCACCGGTCACCTTTGTACCATCCAGCCACAACTTCTGCAGCTCGGTCATCTCCGCCAAGGCCTGCAGGCCTCCATTGACTTCGGTGTTTTTGAGCGAGAGCTGCTTCAACTTCGTCAGCTTGGAGAGTGGCTGCAGGTCACCGGCCACCTTTGTACCGGGCAGCCACAACTGCTGCAGCTCGGTCATGTTGCCCAAGGCCTGCAAGCTTCCAGTGACACCGGTGTCTGAGAGATACAGAAACTGCAGGCTGGTGAGATTGGTGAGAGCGTCCAATCTGCCGCTGATGGGCCTCCCAGTTAGATCCAGCTTCATCACACAACCGTCCGATAGTAAGTGGACCCCTCGCCACGTATGCGGCTGCCCCTTGAGCTGTTCAGCCGGTACTCCGAGCGACAGTAAGATGCTGTGGAGCGCCTCCGTGGACGGACCTTGCCGGGGGCAATCGTGCAAAGAACATGGAGGGAGCAACGCGCGGCCAAGCACAAAGCCCTTGAATTTTCAGCCGAGCATCAATCTCTGGATGCTTTACGTCTTCGGCCCGCTCGCTGCTCATGGCTGTCCTGCCCCGGGCTTCTTCACACGCACCCTACGTTGCACGGGTTCACACGGCTCTTGCTGCATACGTAACTCTAGAACACTCTGAGTCCGAAGGGGAGATGCAGTAAAAGGACCTGAAAAGACTCTGAGTCCTAAACCCCAAACCCTAAACCCAACACACTCTGAGTCCGAAAAGGGGAGACGCCAGGCCTCCGCCCCGAGCGCTAGCGATCGGACATCGCCATCATTCCGGAGGGCCTCGGCTCGAGGCCCCAACTGAGCTCTTCAGGAACTTCATAGCTACAATGGTATACAGGGATCCAGATTAAATCTGCGTGTGTCGACAGAAAACGGAGTCCTCCGTCTATGCTTTCAGCCTCAGGTCTAAGAGACGAGACGCTTTGCTGGAGTTCAGGAGCGCAGCCAGCAGCGTGGCAAGCCACGGGGCAAGCAGCCGCATGGACCAGCCGGATTTTTGCAACTTCACCCCACAGTACTTTCTTACCCACCAGGTACATCCCTACACACCGATGCATGACATGTGTTAGGGGCCCGTGTAGGACCCCAAACTGGTCGCGTGAAGTTTCCCCGGGCCGATCCGTCCTTCCTGGAAGCTCCAACTTTGGGAACCTCCTCGAGGCCACAGCGCCGTTTCAACCACGCAAACACCAAAAAACAAGCCAACTCTGGCTTTACCAGCGACTTCAACCTTGACAAAGCTTGTGCCTCGCTTTTTGCGTGATGCAGCGTCACCGCTTTTCACTCATCTTCAGCCCGTCAGGTTCTTCGTCTCCTGCGGCTTCCATCAGTTGCGGGGCTTGGCAAAGTCGAGCAGCAGGGGCAAGCTCCAGACAGTCCCGTGCAACTTGTTTTGGCATGGTGCGGATTTCGCCTCTGAGTTGTCATTGTGGTGTGGTCTCGCTCATGTGGTTTTGCCACCAAAACGAGCATGAGGCTTGCTAGGTTCAAGGGCCTGATAACCCTCACAGGGACTCCTAATGCTAGAACCCGAAAGACCTTATTCCGTAGAGCCCTGCAACCCCGAAGCCCGATGAAACCCGCTAAACACCTCAATGTTAGACCTTTGTGTGTAAGCCTGAAGAAGGACCCCCCATAAACACTAAATCCTAAACGCCTAAAGCCCTTCAAAGCTCTAAGGCAAGTCCGAGGCAGAGGATCGAGGTCCCCACTAGTGAAGACCGCGTTGGGGCGGCGCCTCCCCGCTCCTTGGGTCGCGAGGTCGGGCTATTGAAACCCACCAACCCTAAGTAGATAGAGATATAGGTATAAATTCTACCAGCCTCGACCCCAAACAGCAACAAGTGGGAGACAAATGGGAGACAAGTGGGAGACAAATGGGAGACAAGTGGGAGACAAATGAGTCGCGGTTTTTAGAGTAGTGCCGTGAGAAATCCAAATGAGCGTTACAGAATCCTTTTCTANNTCAAGAACCCCTCAGCTAAAGCTGTTTGGGGAATAACACATAGATATATATATATATATATACATACACATATCTGTATATGTAGTAAGTATGTATATTCTACGTACTCCTATGTGGGTTTAGAATTCAACAGGGTCCTTCTAACGACCTTATACGGGTTCGATCAGCATATCCCCTCTACTTTGCCGGCACTCCTCAATTTAAAGAATCGCCGGGACCCCATCAGGAAACTCCAATAATCGTAAAACCAAAGTGAACCAAAAGTGCTGCAAACCCACTTCGCAGTTGTCGTCAGAGCATGCAATGCCGCGAAGGCTGTCAAAACACACGCTGAAAGCGATACTTCCCGACTGCCGCTCACTCAGTCGCAAGCTCAATCGATGACTGCGTCTCGTATTCCGTTTTATTGTCTGTCTGTCCCTCTCTTGGGCTATCTCTTTGCGAAGACGAACAGCCTGTGAAGAAGGCGGAATAAGGTACCAGCTATGGGGTTACAAATGTTGGCAAGGCTTGTATGGGTTGAGAGCATACAACAAGGATTCCCTCAAATCCATGACCAGATGTCTCAGAACCGGCACCAGGGGCTCAACGAAAAGTAGTTCAGAGCATGAAGAGCCGAGTGTCTGGAGCCTGAAGAATCGGTCATAAGAACCCTTCAATTTGCTACGTTCAAGCTTCCCGTTCAATGGGCCGTCCTAGTCCTAGTGGCAGGCAGCTTACCGCTGCAGAGCTTTGGCTCTTCCCTAGCTACGGCCAGTACAGGGGCCTTTGTAGCCAAAAAAGGGTTTCAGAGCGCATTCAACTTTAAGGTTTAGGGAAGTTTAGGGTCGAAGTTATTGGAAAGATTCACCACTGAAATACTTGTATGCAGACCTAACTCTTGGAAGATCAAGCTCTGCCAAGGGCGACATGTCGTTGGGCGAAAGGCCAGCGCATCTCCCCAGCAAGGCCATCAGGGCTCTGTGGGGCACTACTCCCAACAAAACCTCAGGAGACTCAGTAGGCAATGTAACAATGCTACTGTGTAAGCTATACTGCTTGCAGCCATGCGGAGATACGGATTCATTTCAGTGAGATTCTCCGCATGCTTTCATCACTATATAGGGGTTAAGTATAATAGGCTTTTGGGATATATACATTATGCCGTGATAAGAATAAGGAGTCCAAAATAGTGTTGGTAATTATCTAGGCCCTTATCTTAAGTCTGCGCCAGCAATGCATTCATCCGTATTCATTGTGTGATGGCTCTCCAGCAAAAGGTCCGATGCAAGTCGGGATGGCGTGGAGCTCACTCGAATTTCCCGGCTCCCTAGCTCCATGATTGCGTGGCAAACTCTGCAATAAACAAGGCTAGGGTGGCACTTTCTAGCTACCGAAACATTATATGAGCAACCTCGTCACTTCAACACTCTTTTTCCTGGCCGTGGGCTGCAGCAGATCCGACAATAGGCGCAGGACCGTTGTGCTCTCCGGCACGGACCCAGTTGGGCTCAAGTTATAACTCAAGTTTGACTTTTCAAGTTCGGGTCCGCGGGCGGTGTCATGATCAATGCGCCATAACGCTCCTGTCAAGATTGGACAAGACAGATTCAGATATTGAAGACTTATCGGCACCCAAGCGCCAGTCCCGTTCCACGGACCCTTCGCAGACTCTGCAATGCCCTCTGTGGCTGGGCTAGCAGAGTCTGCCATTGCAGCAAAAGCCCTGCTCTCCGGCGCGGGCCGCGAATTATCTACGCATCGATTCTTTCTGCAGAATCTGACAGAAAGTAAAGGTCCAGCAACGTAGTGATTTCCGATAAACGTGCTTTTCAATGTTTTGAAGGACTGTTGTCAACGACTGGGCACCCAAGTGCCCGTCCCGTTCATCAGACCCTCCACAGACTCTGCAATGCCCGTGTCTCGGCTGGCAGATTCTGCAACTGCAGCAGACCCTTGCACCCCGGCGCGGGGCGCAAAATCTCTACTCAAAGTTGATGTATCGCATCTGATTCGACGTAAAGGTCCGAGGACAGAGTGGCTGCTTGATTCCCCTAGAGCATTCGGGACACTCAAGATCTCGCAAACCTTCCCTCAACTGATAGTGGGGCACCCAAGCGCCCCTACAGCTCGTGCAGTTCCTCAGACCTTACATGGCCCTCCGTCGACAAAATTCGATTCTCAGCCTTTAGGTAGGCTAATTAACAGCTCTCCAGCCGAGCGTTTCAGAGCAAGCTGATGCTCTGCAACGAGAGCTCCACGGTCTCGCCCTGCTGCAGCGCCGGCCACCGAGCCTCGGCATCCTTCGGCAAGCTTGCAACAAGCGCTTTGGGGTTGTAGGGGTTAGGAAGACCGTATAAAACCATGTAGATATATATATATATATATATATATATACATATATATATATATATATAACATTATATAGTATAGCTGTAAGTATATGTATGGCTTCATGCAGTGGTTTACGCGGGTTTACAATCAAGCAGTTTAAGCGCGCTTGTTGAGGAACCCCTTGCCCCCTTTTTAGTGGGAGTTATGCGCCGAAATCCTGGAAGAGGCGCAGCGCCAGCGCTTCCGGGCCGTCTGCACAAAGAACCCAGCGGTCGAGTGGTATCTGACGGCATGAAGGCTTTTTTCGCATGAAGAGGCTGGTGCAGAGTCTAAATTCAACGTGCAGGTATACTTCCGATGTCATCTCGTAATTTAGTGGTGTCTTCGGGCTTTATGATGCCATCTGTACGGCTGTACGGCTACGGTTTGAAGTATCTGGCGGTTGCAGATTGCTGTGTAAGTACACCACAGTACAAGCACACTGAGAAGGACACACCACCACCACCTCCGACAAACAACGATAAAGCTGCTCAAGTACGATAAAGCCATGCAAGAAACCCTGCATTGTAGAGGTCTCGAGTTCGCTTCGACCCACATTCGCACTCGCCTGGTTTCAGCGCCTGCGCGGCGGCCATCACGCAGGGCGCTAGCAGGGCGGCGCGGGCCGTCAGCACTCGGCCTCTGCCGCCGCGGAAACATTCGGACGCACGACGGACCTTGGCCTCGCCTGTCGAGAAGGCGAAGGCCGCGATTGCCAGACCTGGGCACGGATCATGTCACGGTCGAGGCTCCAACAGCCGCTGCCTCTCCCGACCGAAGTATGTCTACTGTTAGGCGCTTCGGTGCTGATCCTGCTGATTCCGGCTCTCGTACTTTGCTGGCTGATGAAACTGAAGCCGGGGAGCAGAAGAAGCAGAAGCTCTGAAGGTCGTTGACCTACACACGACGGGAAGTGAGATGTTAACTGCTAACCACCATGGGGGGTGATGTATGTGGACCCGCGAGCGGAACCGAAGTCGCCAGAATCCTTCGAAATTTACTCTGCAGCGCCGTGGAAAGAAGTATGACCCGGCTGCAGATCAGCTCCAGATGCTTGAGCAGAAGGCGGAACATCAAGCGTCCGATCTCTGTTCTTGCAGTTGACACGCGACACAGATGGTAACACAACAGCTGTCTGGAAGCAGAGCCGCCTGGTGCTGCCGAAAGGGTCGGATGGTGGCGATGGCAAGCGAGGTGCACAAGGTGAAGCCCAGGGTGAACTCCAGTCCATTCTCGCTCCCGACGGCCTCGCGCACAAGAGCCCGAGATGGGAAGGAAAACATCCTCGAGGTCTCACTGCGGGTCGTTTAGCCCTGGAGTGTCTTCGGACCCCTTCCGCCAAGGCGCGGCCACCAAAGCAACGGCCACGATCCTCATGGCCTCAATGGGTCCAGCTCGGAGCGGGTCCGAAAGGGCCAGGAGTCAGAAATATCCTGGATTTCTTGTGTGACCTCTACAACGCCTGAAGTTAAAGCAAGATCAAACTCGCAGGAACGCTATCCTGGCTCGCAAAGCAAAGTACGCATATACGGGCGATTACAAGCTGCAAATTAAGACTATTGATGTGCAAGCGACGTGCAGGAGAGCTGCTGGAAGCTCCTATATAAATGTATGTAGACGTCTCTTGATTAATTAATGGCAAGTCAGAAAGCGAAAGGTTTCCTTGGACTGGTTCAACAATCAAGATGTTGAAGCGAGCGGCGATCTCGAACCACACGTTTTGGCACGCTGCCTCGGCAGTCCAGGCACTCCATCTCTCGCTCTCTCTCTCTCTCTCTCTCTCTCTCTGCGCTCTGTGGATCAATCTACATTCATCAAGGTTTCTCTGATGCAATAAAACTTACTTTCTGAAGTGGTCTCAGGCACATATTTGACGAAGAGCTCCTTTGCACCGGCCACGATTCCTGAGACACAGATGCTGGACATGCCCACGTGGTTTGCAAACACACTGTTGCGAAGAACTTCTGCATGCCTCTCTCTCTCTCTCTCTGTGCACCTGAAATGCTCACCTTTACAGCAAACGCGCGGCTTCCAAGACAGGCAAGCACGAGGAACCAGTCGGACATGTCCAGTACTGACCACCCGCTCAAGCCAAGCATCTGTCGGAGGAAGCGACCTGGTCAAGTACGTACCTCTCCTTCAGCATCCTGCGTGCAGGCATTTGCATGCGCGTCAGACCGGTCCGATGATGTCATGCAGACGGACAAGTCGAAGAGCATTCATAAGCAAAGCAAGCCGCAGACCCGAAGCGCCCTGTCTGTGTCGGTCGGGGATTGTATTTGAAGGACGGAGCCCAGGCCTCTCAAGAGCTTGGCAACGCCGAAGATCTGCATCGCCCTTGCTCCCCAGGGCCGTCCAGACGAAGCTGCTCGCCTGAGCAGTGCACCACGGCCCGTGGCTACACCCACATGCAGTCGAACGAGCCAGCGGCATCCAAGTTCACGTCGTGCTCCTGGCCGCTTTGCTCCTGCGGTCGGAGGATCCTCAGCTGAAGGGCAGCAAACTTTCCGACAGTTCAGCGGGTTGTTCCTTCGCTCTTCGAAGACCGGTCAGCCAAGACTCAAGCGCTCGTCATCCTGCAACTGAACCCGGACGCCGCCGGCGAAGTAGATGCAGGTGCGGGCTACCGCCGCGGCCAGGAGGCTCTTGTTCTTCAGCTCCTCCGACGCAGCACGGAAGCTACAGCTGCGCTTTCCGTTCCGTGTGAACAATCCTGCCTTGTCCCGCTCCGGCTCGGACTTCTCGGACTCCTCGACGGGCCAAACCCAGACCGTGTCGCCACCTTCCTTCGTGGCGACGTGGCTCACGAAGCGCCGGCTGGGCGCCAAAGCCAGGTGCTGCTTGAACATGAGGTACGCCAGGAAGCTCGGGATCAGCAGCCCGTAGCACACGACACAGGACGCAGCGATGCCGTCTGCCTCAGCACAGTGTGCATCTCTGCAGAGCCCATGCCTTCGCACGGCAACAACTCAGCGGATCCGACCTGAAAGCAAACGCACCAAATTCAGATTAACATGATCTGAGCTATGGTGTTCTCCGAGCAGCTCCTGCCTACAGCAGCGATACATGTCTCAAACCGGTCCGATCACGCTTTCCGGAACTTTCGACAACAGCTGGCTCCGGGACTAAACTACGTTTCTGAAGTGTTGAAATAACTCCATGCAGCGCTGCTTCGGCGAAGTCCTAGCAGTCCTAGCAGAACACCTGCAGCGGAGCGACCAGCGGGAAAGCGTCCTGGCACTTGATGTCCGGCAGCGCCGTCCGGAAGGCGTACTTATCGGGCAGCCGCTCTTTGCCTCCACAGGCTAAAGCCGGAAATCAGCTACACGAGTACAGGGCAGAGCATGGCAGAGCGGCGACAGTCTGCACCTCCGTCGGCGTGCTGGCATCGCGTGAGCGCCGCAGTGCTCGAGGCGCCCCCGATGTACAGCAAAGTGAGCAGCTTCAACGCAAGGCTGACACCTGAAGAACTACCGCTCGTGCGGGCATCGGCCAGGCGACCTATGGTCTGAGGATGTCTGAGGCCACTGCCGCTTCCGTGGGAGGCCACCTCTGGGAGGATGCAGAGCACCAGCAGCACCAAGGGCACGCAGGGCCCGGCCAAAGCCGTGACATCGTTCGCTGTCCTGACTGGACCAACACCCGCGCAGCACTGACTTCCGGGCTGCTGTGAGGTTCAAGCAAGCTCCTTCCGAACCAGCACTCGAGGCTCGTCGCATCACGAAGGCCTTGCGCGGTGAGCTGGAGCCACTGGATGCACTCCTGAGCCCGAGCAAGAGCACTTGCTGGCAAACGCTTTTGGGTGCACAGCAACACAGGTGCCACAGGCGCTCCTCCGCCCACAAGCCATCAGTCCGCGACGGTTCGTCACCGGTTTCTCCCTGGGATTCCAAGAGGGCCACCAACAGCCCCCAGAGCTGGAAGAGCTGGAGCAGCACGGGGCCCTGTGCGGCCAACAGCGGTTGTATCACCTGGAGAAGTGCACAGCACTACACGGCTCTGTCTTACAGGCAACAGCTCGCGAAAATGACGTCACATTCGTGCTTGGCTGGTGACGCTCCACCGGGTCGTCTCGAGCCGGGCTGTCGCAGGCTGGCTGCGGCTCCTTCAGCGGCATCTGGAGTCGCTCGTGCTCTCTCTGTCTCTTGAGACCTTCCACTCAGCATGAGGGACGGGTCAGATCCCCCGGCCTCTGGGGCCCCCCGTGTGTTATGGGGCTTTAAGGGGCTGTCATGAAAGTACAACACATAGGGTCACACTGGGAGGAGCCCAGATTAAGTTTCGACGTAAGACGCCAGTGTTCCCCTTAATGTTCAGTTCCATGGACACTTGCACTAATTTGACCATACGCTTTGTTATATAACATGATTGCACAACATCGCACATACAACATGACAGCATGTCTATACAATGCGTCAACATGGCACGGCAGTCAGGCATGTTGGTCTTCTTCAAAATTTTTACCCTCGAAAAGTATCGAGTGAGAACTCACAAACGATTTGCCGTGGACAGCCCTGTGTACGTCCCCCTCTCTAGTAGCGACAAAGAAAGAAACAGCAAGCAAACTCCTATTATGATTCCCCTGCGGGTACACATCTCCACTCTCTTTGTCTCTCTCCGGCTGTTCTTCTGTCGGTTCGCACTTCTCCCCCTTCTAGCGCCTGCTGCTTGCATGCATGATCATGCCTTTGCGTGCCGATTGCGTGTGAACGAGCAGTCTGCAAAGCTCTGGCCTTCGCCACAGGAAGATGACGGCACCGAGCACTCCGGTGAGAACCGCGGCCCCGACCACCCAACGCAAGTACAGCCTGGCCATGTGCAGCTGCTATGCTCGTATCTCATGAATATATATATATATATATATATATATATAAGCAGTGACTTCCACAAGCTTACAAGAAGCACTCGACCAGGAATGTCGGGTTCAGAACAGCTCCGTCATGCTGAACTATCGTCCGGGCGGCCATCGCGCACCGGCATCAGCTGCCACTTCGCAGGGAACGCAGACGCCGGCGCGGCGGCGGTAGCCCCAGGAGCAAGCCCCGCAGAGTGGACCCTCGTGACCTCTGAGAAGCTTTTCTGCTCCAGAAAACGCATCCTCCTTTTGTGGATCTCGAGGCTCTGAGTTTTTACGTGCGGCCCGGCGGCCGGCAGCACAGCCCAGAGCCGTGCCGGGCCCAGTGCCGTTCGCTGAAGAAGCGTTGCAGCGTGCCTTTGCCGGCTCCAAGCACCTGGCGACGCAACGGCGGAGGAGCGCCTCACAGGCGAAAGCCTTGCCTGTAAGCACGCCGAGCTCCGGCGTCCAGGCGGGCGTAGCCAACCTGCAAGGCTGATTTCAACCCTGTATACATATATATATATATATGTATACATACATATATCTACGCAATCTGTACATCAACATCGAACGGGAGAGATCATGGCAGGCCTGCGGTGCTGCCGAGCTCGCGTCGAGGCCGTTCTGACGGCAGTCCTCTCGAGACTGCACAGCTTTTCTTCCGGCCGTGGGCTCCGGGAACCCTTCTTGGAATTTTCGATTAAGCATAGGCAGCTGGCGCTGACCACGGTGCAGCTGCGAATGCCTACAGGCCAGGCCTCGATCAGCACTCTTTGGGGCACCCCTTGAAAAGCCGAAGGTTCATTTCTTTACTTTTGCGTCTGGGCGGAGGGGGCAATGTTGTAACTGGGCGCGGGCAGACGCAGGCACTCTTGCGTTCCAGGTCACACGCCTCTTCTGAGTGCTTTATACATGTTGTCGTCTTGTCAAGTCGCACACGAAAGCCGCTAAACCTGCACGGTTTACTGCCCCCAAGCCCAAACCCTTCTCGCTCAACGTGTTGCCTCAAAGGCATTTCAATCGGATGAGGGCAGATCAAAACATATGTAAGCCCTGCCAGGTGTACAGAGATGTATATATATATATATATGTATAGAGAGAGAGAGAGCACTCGGCAGCCCTGCGGTCCAAGTGAAGCTCTCCGCAGTCTTCGCAAACGTCCCTCGGAAGCGCACGTGAGGTCTGGGAAGCATTCAGTATAGCCTTTCATGTCCAAGCGTGCTAACTGCGTTTGATTTGCTTGCCCCCAATTTTGTTTCGCACAGAGTTTGACCAATGATTCGGTTCGAGGCTGGAGTGCTTGTCCATACCCCCTTGAATCTCGCGATTCGCGGCCAGGGCTCTGGTGGAGCGCCTTCGAAGCATCGCACTGGCAATCTTGCCCAGGCCCAGACTTCGACGGATGCATCCTGCGGTAGGTGGAAGATTGGTCGAGCAGTAAGGGTACAGCTTTTGAGGAACACTCCTCCCAAACCTGGAATCATCTACATATATATATATATATAAAGGCTCCAATTAGAGCTCCCCGACTTGTCCTGCCAACTGTGCAAATGCAGCTGAAGACGGAGGTCGACCCAGCTTTCGCCGAGCTGTTGCTGGGGCACGGCACGCAACTGCCGTTGAAGCGCTCATTGTAGGTGTTTGGGTTGCACGGGTGGCAAGTGGTGCCGTTCCCTTGGAAGCCGGCGCTGCAGGCGCACAGGCCTTGCGGCCAGAACGAGGACGGAGACACCCGCAGGGACGTGGACGTGATGCCGTAGCATTCGAAACCCCTCGACCGATCGCTTTGGGTCAGCTGCTTGGTTCTGTGCAGAACTCCGTCATGAAACAGTGTGGCGACATCGTCCGTGTTGGAGATCTTGGTGGCCGTGAGGTCCACCTGCACGTTGCTGTCCAGAGCTTGCCGCAAGGCCTCCATGTTCAGATGCGTCTCCGAGTTGTTGGCCAAGGAGACGTAGACCTTGGCGGGGATGCCCTCGATGCGGTGGATCCTGTTGCCCGCCAACTCCAAGCCTTGCAAGGAGCTCCGCAAGGGTATCCCATTTAGATTGTAGAGCACGCTGTCCACGTACGCCGTGCGCAAGCAGCTCGTCAGTAGATGCCCGGAGAGGTTTGCCCCACTGGCGCGGATCGAGGCCAAGTGCCCTGCGAAGGACAGGGGCTCCAAGAGGTTCTGCACTTCGCCATCCAGCGGACACAGCGACACCTCAGATTCAAGAAACGTCGGGAGGGACCTCTAAAATAAACCTTCAGCTCGGAGCTTTACTGGAAGCGCAACAACGCGGCGTCTAAGTTCACCAGGGCCGGAAGCAGCTGCCGGGTCGTGTTGGTGACGAATGTCGCTCGGAGGTCTTTCAGGTCATTTCCGACGGGCAGGAAGTTCACTTGGCTGCCCTCAGCTTCGTTGGGACAAGCTGCAGTGGGAGAAACGGGTGCACCGGCCTTGCTCTGAGGGCCGGTCCTTGAGTTTGAGCGTGTGGAGCTGCAACAGTTGGCCTCGCCAGGCGGGCGTCACGCGCCCAGACACGCGCGTGGCGCTCAGATCGGCCTCGGATGAGACAAAATTGCGACTGGGGCCGGGATTAGCTGACAGTGCTACATAGGGGCCTCCATTAGATTTGTCAAGTGAATGAGCTCGCCAACATCGCCCTCCACAACGGTGTCCATGAGCCAGAGTTGCTCCAACTTCGTTAGCTTGGAGAGTGGCTGCAGGTCACCAGCCACCTTTGTACCATCCAGCCACAACTTCTGCAGCTCGGTCATCTCCGCCACCGCCTGCAAGCCTCCAGTGATGCCGGTATCCGAGAGCATGAGCTCCTTCAACTTCGTCAGCTTGGAGAGTGGCTGCAGGTCACCGGAAACCTGCGTACCATCCAGCCACAAGTGCTGCAGCTTGGTCATCTCCGCCAACGCCTGCAGGCCTCCATTGACTTCGGTGTTTTTGAGCAAGAGCTGCTTCAACTTCGTCAGCCTGGAGAGTGGCTGCAGGTCACCGGACACCTTTGTACCCTCCAGCCACAACTTCTGGAGCTTGCTCATGCTGCCCAAGGCCCGCAGGCCTCCATTGACTCCAGTGTTCTTGAGCAGAAGCTCCTTCAACTTCGTCAGCTTGGAGAGCGGCTGTAGGTCACCAGTCACCTGTGTACCATCCAGCCACAACTTCTGCAGCTCGGTCATCTCCGCCAACGCCTGCAAGCCTCCAGTGATGCCGGTATCCGAGAGCATGAGCTCCTTCAACTTCGTCAGCTTGGAGAGCGGTTGTAGGTCACCAGTCACCTTTGTACCATCCAGCCACAACTTC
>CAJNDV010034231.1:7527-30969 GCA_905221635.1 Symbiodinium sp. CCMP2456 | reverse complement strand
GGGGGGGGGGCCCAGGGGGGGCCCAAAATCTGCACTTATCGGCTGCTGCTTTTAAAGGCTGCTATTAGGCTACCTGAGACTAGTCTGCATTCATTCCCCCCCGCATGCGTCCGACCCATATCACTTCAGAAGTTGGTGCCACTACTCGCCGCATGCTGGTGCACATTTCAGCGCTGAAGCTTTGAGGCAGCTGCACCTGCCTGGCAATGCACTGGGCGACACCACGAGCCTGGCCATGTCGAGCCGACGTAATCATCGTAATCGGGGTCAACGGACAACTCTGTTAGCGCAGGCCATCGACAGCAGGACGCTACATGTCTCGGTGCTGTCCAATTATCAAGATACCTGCAGACTTTTTCGCGTCAAGGCAGCAAGCTCTTGTGACTCTTGTGCTTTAAAGGGTCGAAGAGTGAAAGGTCAATGGCTTCAAACATCTTGAGATGCCCAGCTGAATTCGGATGGCTCGCGTCGCGCATGAGACCATCCAACCACCTCGCACAAACGAAAGGGAAAGCTCGAGCAATCTGCTACATCTGTCTTCCAATGCTTCTATTCAGATTTCGGTGATGTCAAAAACTATGGTTCCGCACTGGCAAGTCCACAGCAGCTCTACGTGCACGAACCAACACCCGATCAACCCCAAGATCAGTGCCTCCCCTGCCCATCGTGCAATGCTCCCAGCCAGTCCAGCATCGGGACGGACTGCTTCGCACAGAAATCGTGCGTGTCCTCGTGCAGGTACGATGACCGACAGGTTGGCATGCAACGGTGTAGGCTAGAGAAACCTACCACTTAACCCTGTGCTGTGAGTGGGCCATAGCATTGATGACAGTACAATGCAAGAACTAGTTGGAGCAACTGGATCATGCACATGTGCAGTTTCCTGCATACTGGGCATACATGGCATGAAGCTTTGAATTGTAGATGAAACAAATAGAAATAGCTCACAAGTGGCACTTCGGCTGAAACGAAGGCAAAGTGGGCAAGGCTGCGACATCCCTGCCCGGAGCAAATCTCTCAATTTCATCGCCCTGCCATGCCCTGCCTGCAGCAGGACCAGTTGCTTCGGGTGCTTGTAGTCTCCATTTGGGTAAACTCCGCCCAGCACCGCTGTCGCTCCGATCTTCTCAGTTTCGCGTAACAACTCTCCTTGGCAGTGCATGGGCATGTGCGCAGCTATCGACGGCCCTCTCACTCTCCTTCAACTCAGGGTTGATATGTATCGACATCTTGTCGTCCCCGGCACGCGATTGTAAACTCGGCGCAAAAAAGTTTCACATGCCGAGTGTGCAATGCTGTTGGGGGCATGGGCTGCAATGACACACATTGCCCATCGATGGCTGCATGCACAGGCTCGGATGCCATTCTTGAAGCTGGCAGCAACCGCATCCCACTCGTCCTCCTTTTTCCAGGAGAGCCCCTCGTTTGCCAAGCTCAGAGAGATCACCACCTCAGCTGTGAAAACAACATAAGATAATCCTAAGATACCTATTTGTGCCATCACTGCCCATCACTTGTCCACAAGGTGAAGCTCCACGAGCACCCGTTCAGAACGCGAGCAATTCCGAACACCATTCTTCGAAATAATTTCTTGCAGGGCTCCATGTCTGGCTTCTGCGAAGCCACCAATCCTCGGCAGCTCAGGTTACAGATCCTCGAAGCATGTGCCGAATATGACGTTACAATTACAAGATTGTGTAAAACTTAGCATCGAGTACGAGAACCTGGAGATTCTCGAGCATTGCCTTCCCTCGAAAAGCTATCAAAAGTGATCCCACTCGCCACCTCACAAAACACATGCTTTGAATATGCCTCACCAGCCCGACAACCTGTGGCATATTTACCAGAAATGCTTATCATGTTCAGGACAGTCGTTACTCCGGCCATGCGTCTCGTGAAGTCCTGCAGGAGACGCTCAGTGTTGTAGCCTCAGGTTAGCTCTTCAGCAAAATGCCGGATGGCTGAGCTCCATCGCAAGTTTTGCCCAAGGATCCATGCACGGCGACATTGAGCGTCCTCGGTTTGCAGCAAGTCATCCGCTTCCACACTTGGTCGAAGTGCTCCCGGAAAGCTAGCAAGGCATGATCTATTAATAGACATCATCCGAAAACCCGAAGCCCTCTAATCCTCGTTTCGATGCAAAGCGGCTGATGGCCGAATTGAGCCTCCAAGCTCTTTGCCAGGAGCCAGGCCCATCCTTGATCCTCAATAACATGTCAACAAAGCTAGTCATCAAAACCGTTGCTACAAGGGTTTTCTTTATTTAAGCTGCGGAGATCTGCGGAGTAATTATGGCAATAAAGGCAATGGTGCCACTACAGAAGAAGAATACGATCATCTTGATTACCACAATAGCCTGCACCAAAATAAGTCCAAAAGAATATCATGACCGTCGAGGTGAGGGAAGAGGTTCTGACTTCTACTGCTATCCAACGAAGCCTCCGCGACAGATCCCCTTTAGCAAAAGGCACAACCACCGTAGCGCCTCCTCTGCGGCTGTCCCCGCAGCGACTGAGCTGCCGCAAATGGCAACCCGCAAACCGCCTGGCCGTGGTGATTCCAGAAGAAAAAGCCGAGACAAGTAGCAGCCGGAATCCAGACTCAAAGTGACTCAACTATTTCCCAATGCTGCTGTTCTTGCAAATGCTGATGCCGACGTTTTTTGTGCCTGTCTGTGGCGCAGGGATCGCCGGGCTTCTTGGGCCAGGCCTTGGACATCACTCGGGCGATTTGTGTTAGCAACACGCCGTGCAATGGCCAGTGAGCTTCAGGCACCTGAAAATCCAAGGTACAAATCGGGAGGCAGTCTTGGAAGCTTGCCGAACTCTCCTGAGATCTTGCTGGCTGACATGTAAACCTCCCACACAACGAGGCATGAGGTGGCAGCAAACTGTGTGTGCTGCCATGTGCTGCCCATGTTCAAACTTCCATATCCTTCAAACACATGATCTGCGCAACTCGATGCTTGACTACTTCATACTTGGTCCACGCTCGGAAAACTAATGACCAAAAATACAGCGGTACAGCACAGAGCCGAGAAGCCGTCATCAACGTCGAAGTCGACACCTGCCGCCAAATATGCCATGTGACAGCGTGGGCCATCCGGTCTGTCGTGGCATGTAGTGGAACAAACAGCGCAGCATGGCGTGGCAAGTCGTGAGGACGGAGCAGTACTTGGTGCACGAAATGTCGCAGCTTGCTAGAATGCAGTAGCATGGCGCAGTGTGTGGGCGACAGCACGAGGTGAGACTTGCCTGGCACTGCCATGAGATTGCGATTGAACGGCGTGACCTCCCACTCAACCGAGCCATCCTCCGCTTGGCCAGGGAAATAGCCACACTCTGCGGCTGGAGCATTGACCAGTCATACTCAGAGAAGCACACTAAACTCGACGATCCTAATCGCCAGACTGATGAAGAATGATGGAATGGTTCATATGCTGCCAGGTTGCTTTCAACGACACTCGAACACCGCACTTCTGTAAAGCACTCAACCCCGAGAAAAGAGAGGCAACTACAGCACACTCACCTGCTGCGCCGCGTCATTACACGGCAACAAAGTTAAAAAAACGCTGCACCACATGCATGCGAACATGTCTCGGGCTGTTTAAAATAATGTCTCGGATTGTTTTATTCGAACAAAAACGCTTTGTCAGGCTTGCAGGGGCATGTGCTGACATGATTCGGACTGAAGGGTCGCCGGCTGGGAGGGGCCAAGTTTGTTTGCCGCACTGTTTCGCTGGCTGCCGGCGCTTGCCGGACTAAGGCTTGGCTGAAAGAAGTGCTGCCTACATAACTCCCAAGGCTTTGTTGCGTTCTCGCTGCGCCTGCAACGTACAAAATTATCCTGCGAACGGTATGCCATGTGTACGACGAGAGGGAGGAATCCTCCACATGCATGCCTAAGTGTCTTAGCTGTTGATGTATCGGGCCACAAGGCCTTCGAAATCTGGTTAACAAAAAGACAGCGGCTGCAATTCCGAAATAGCTACAGTGGCTTCGTGACTTTTCAGGTTGACAGCTCACGAAAACCTGCAGACATGTACCCTGCACCTGGCAAACAGAAGTGATGAACCCTACATTCATTGGAAATGTTGGCACATTCTGAGTACGGTCCTCTCCGAGCTTGATGTACTTATACCTCAGCTTGCTTGCGCTCTACACTCTGCGCAGGAGAATGTTGGGATGGATATCTTACCTCGGCTGCTCCATCGCGCATGCCTCTACTCTCGCTTGCACGACAAGATGCTCGAAGTACCGATAGCCTTAGCAAAGTAGGACAACGGCAAACCTGCAAAGCGCTCGCACACGACGTTCATCTGCACGGCTCGGCTTAAATGTGCCCTTAAAGACGAATGAACTGTTTTGTTTGAGCCGGGAGACCGTGGTCGCTCAAGTTGACTGTAGCCGTCCACCTTGGCACCAGTCTGCCGAAAAAGTTCACAGCCAAGTCGTGGGGACTGTGCAACGTGTGCACGATCGGAGCTCGAGAGGGGCACCAACCAGATCTACGAACACAGCATGCAAAAACAAAACGAACAAAACAACAGTCACACATGCATGCACATAGGCATGCATGCTGGAGAGGCGCATACACAAATAGCTAGATAGCCAACAACAAACAAATTAAGCCAGCGGGGACACAAGAAAGCTGCGCGGAATTATGCACCTGTATGCTCAAAGAACACTGGTTCCGTGGGCCGGTAATCGGGCGGTGCACTGGCGCAAGCCTAGCTCATCTGCCGTTCCGCCGTGTGCGGGGAAAAGCTCGATGGCCTGCAAAGGCAGTCTCAGCAATAATAACGTATGTATGTATGTATGTATGTATGTATGTATGTATGTATGTATGTACATGTGTGTGCCCCATGCATGAATGTACGCATATATGTATGCATGTATGTATGAACGTATGTATGCATGTGTATGGGTATGTGTAGATATATATATATATATCTGTATGTATTTCGGGATTTGGCATTCCCAATTTTCGCTAAAACTGATCCGTCATCATGCCCATCGCAAGCACACTCCAACCCGAATCCCCTAAACTCCCTGCCTTCGGCAACTCCCATCCGCCTACGGCCGTGGCACCACCGATCAGCTTCAGCTGCTCGCCTGGATGACTGCCCGAAACAGCTGTGACAACTGGGGTTTCAGACAAAACCCTAAACCCTAAAAACGAATCCTCATGTTTATGGGATCTCGAACACTGCCCTCTGCTTGGGCTCCGAAGTCGTGGCTGCAGATTGCGTACTTGCTGGTCTGGTCCTACCTTCAAATGCTCTAGGACCAGCAAGTATTTCGTCCACTTCGCCCGGCAGGACGGAACGATAAACATATCAGATACAAGCAACTAACTGGAGGTGAGAAGGCCATCAGAACCGTGGAGGACAAAACAAGTTTCCATATCTCATGGGCACACTTTGTTATTACTTGCTGAACATAAGACCAACCATTGCTTGATTCTAGTCACCTGTCGTACCTGTTCCATGGAATAGCTGGGGTCACACACGCGCACACCCACCCCCCACCCACACCCACCCGCGCCCACCCACATCCAAACCCACACCCACACCCACACCCACACCCACACCCACACCCCCCCACACCCAGCCCCACCCACACACCCCCCACCCACCCCCACCCACCCCACCCCCACCACCGCAACCCCCACCCCCACCCCGCCCATCCCATCCCACCCCCACCCACTCACCCACCCACCCACCCATTCACCCACACGCGCACGCGCACTCAGACACAGACCCACAGAGACACACACACACACACACACATGTACACGTACACACCCGTACACGTACACGCACACACACACACACACACACACCAACCACACTTGGAAGAAAGCTGCTGTGAATGACCGGTCAGCCTTGCAACACCGGAAGCTAGAAATGACAAGCACAAGTCAGCAGGCATTCGTGCTGGTGTTGGTTCGAGACGGGACGGCCATGAAGCCAGCAATAGTAGATGCACTCAGGGTAACTGCACAAAGCAAAGTGCCTCACTTCCCAGGCTAAAGGAAGTGCAAACGACCGACAACATGGTTCGTTTCTCCAACCTTTTTTCTGGCTTCGTGGATGGGTGGGTGGGTGGGTGGGTGTAACAAAACACGCAATTCGTGCGCAGTTCTTCAGCTGCTGGTGATAGTTAATCTGAAGGTGCCAAACCTGTCGACCACAACGAGACTTTCAATCCTTGCAGCTTCCTGGATCGAGCAGAGCAGCTCGGAGCGGTATTCGCCAGAACAAGGAACCTGTACATCCAGGCGCCAGGTTCATGCGAGCCTGTGCGGTTCAGCTTTCGTTCTTGGACTCTCACACCCGGACTTCAGAGTCGCAGAGGTTGGGATGTCAAGTTTAATATCAGGAATTGCGAGGTGTGGAGAAGTTGCATCGGATTCTTGTGGACTCTGCAGGACCTGAACCCAGTGTATCCATTTGTTTGCACTTGTTCCGGGCTCCCGCTGGAGAACCTCATTTAGAACAATTTAGTCTCTGAGCTCTTTTGGATTCTACACGGCACCAGACAGGTTCAGGCAAACCTTGTCACCCTTCACAGCAGCTCGTCCGGCACCGGCTATTTCATGTCGCGGCCTCAGCGTCTGCTGCTGTGGTCCAACTGTGGCTGGCAGTGCTTGAGCCCAAGCAGCACAAATGCATGCGTCATAACATTCCGAATGGGGGTACGCGTGGTGGCATAAGATCGTTGCTCTCCACTCGGAGTTGAATGTCGTCTGTGCACTGGTCGCCCGCCCACACAGGTTCGTCCAAGTGATGCAAGCATATACACTCAGTGGTAGACACCTCCTGGGCTGCAGCGGTATGCAATGCATCAGCGACCATCTGTAGTCATACAAGAAGTTTCAGCCCTTGAGGATCTCGGATCACCATCCCTCAGGCCTGGTCGCGCTGCCGACGGAGCTCCATCAGCTCAGTGAGGCTCCCATTCCCCTGGCAGTGGGGGGTCCCTGAAGGTCGCCGGGATTTCCCTCTTGGGCTGCAGGATTCGGGGCGTTTCGCGCTCGGATCCCAGTTTGGGCTTCAGCCTCCTCGGCCACTACAGACTTGTGAGCCGCCTCGTCTGGAGCTTGCTGCAAGTCTTCTTTCGCCTCGAGGCACTCTGAAGCCACCAATCGCCGGAAGCTACACTTCCCAAGCTGAAGAATGACCCACAAGGGCCTTGTTTCCAGGTACTGAAAGCTACAACTACCAAGCTGAAGAAAGATCCAAAAGGGTCTTGTTTCCAGGTACTGCTGCGTTCGATGACATCTGAGCAGGTCGCTCCGCGCAGGTGCTTGCTAAGCTGGACCTTCAGGGAGGGCAAACTGTTGGCTTCTCCCCACACCTGTCTCACTTCGTCGTGCCCACGAATCTGCGGCCTTCTCTCGTTCGAACTCCTGCCTCTCGCGGATGAGGGCCTTTGGAGCTGCAGAGAGCAGGGACCGTGATCGTGTAGTTTGCACACTCAGCGGACAAGTGTAACTCTACAGGGCCAGGTCCCCATGTCAGCAAGGTACCTGTGTTCGGAGATCGCTATCTGTTGGTAGCTTCTGCAAAACATGCAGACTAAATACAGCTAGGTCGGACCCAGCCTTCCGAAACGAGACCTGACCTGGGTACAAGAGAACATTCACATAGTTACAAGGCAACCAGAACAACTAGAAAATCGGAGTGCTGTTGGTATTCAACCAGCGACCTTGAAAACCACTCGTCTGGAAATCTCTTATGCACGGCATACTTGCTCAGTTAGGCTTCCTCAAGACCTCCACTTTGAAAAGACGCCCCTTGTAGGTGATAACCGTGACATGTCTAGAGAGCTTCGCAACCTCGGAGAGTGCAGCCACCTCGCCACTAAGGGCCTGAACGCGGATGATTTCGGGCTTTGTCAGAATGGGGAGATCAGATTTTGCACTGTTGCAGCTTGGATTAGGGTTTGAGCTGTTGCGCTGCGATTTGTTTCGCAAGGGTTCTTCGATCCTTCCCGTCCATGCTTCGGTGTGGCCTGCCCCCTGGCTCCGACAGTCCCATTGCCGTCCAATCCGTGCCTTCGCGGCGCTTTGCGAATGTGCTGCACGCTCTGCCTGCAGCATGTGAGGAATCCATGGGGTAGTGACGGCTGATGTGCTAGAACGGGGCCCTACACGGGGGCAACATCTTTCTTGCCTCGGAACTCACCCTCATAAGGTCTTTGGGGCAGTGGCCCTCACACCCCGGCAACTGCCTTCAGCTGATCTTGCGCCACTGTCAGTCGAGCTTTCAGCACCTGCCCAACATGTGACGAGACCGCGCAGCGAAAGGTCGTACGTTAAAACACAAGTTTCAGTCGCACTCGCAGATCTTCAAGGCCGCTAGTTTCATTGAAGGTCCCTAACCCTCGCCCTGCGAAGCGCAAGCCTCCAGCTCTTCCTCCATGCGCTTCTGTGACGCAGCTGATGCTGCACCTGAAGAGGCGTTGATTGATTTGCCACATCCAGTTTGAGAACCGCCGATTTCACGTTCTGCGCTGGCAGTGCTTCGTCGCCTGCGGTATCGCCGTCCGCAAATGAGATGGTGGGCGCTACACCTTCGACACATGCACAAAAAAAACGACTCCCCAGAGCTTGGCCGAACAACTGCTGTTGGAGAACGCCGATGCGTTTCTCTGTGAAAACCTATTCCGATCACCCTAAGCAATGCAAGCAAAAACTCATCCAAACTCGCCTTCCTTGGGCCGTGCTCCTTGCGCTTCTTCATGGGAGGCCCAGGTCGACTCCGCCGCCGCACGAGCTGCTTGAGCCATGCTCGTGGCAGTGCCTCGAAGCGTCGGAGCCGTGGTTCGAACGAATCATGGGAAGTTATTCATGTTGAAAGTCGTGTCCTCCTCTTTCACGGAAGTCGTACATGCATGAGCAGCTCTGCGAGGGTGGATCCGAGACAACTGAGCAAGACTTGAGCAGCTATTCCACCCACCTGGCCCACCGGAAAAGACATCAGATTGTATCGATCATAACACGCACACCTGCCAAGATCTGCCAAGCTTCCAAATAGCCTCGTGGCCTTAGTTTCTTTACCGCTCGGTCTCTGAACAAGCCTGGTTGTCAATTCAACAAGCACTGGAAGCTGTAATGAGGCCTGGGCTGTGGAGAACATGGACACCGCCTGCATCGATGAGCTATCATGGCTTGCCTCGGCGAGGCAACCAGATGACTCGGGATCCAACCTGGTGGCCCCCATGAAATTATCGGGCACATGCTGCAGCACTGCCGCCCATACGATCACGAGCAGTGCGCTCATGCCTCTTGCTGCTGCTGTTGTTGTTGTATTGCAATGATGGCCATCAAAGAACACCGAGCTTCCGTAGCAGTCGTGTTCGTGTCTTTCATGTCGAAGTCCATATCTTCCCATCCGTCCGCACCTGGAAACAGCAACAAACATGTCGGCCGAGGACGACCAAGCAGAAGACACAGGAAACAGCACAACTTGCTCCGTTGTCCACACCCAGCTTTCTGACTGGCTATGGAACACCAATGACCATGCCGGCATCGGAAAAAACAGCTTAGTAAGGGGTAGAAGAGAAAGCTAGCTAAGAAGCACCATCATACATGTAAGCGACTGAAAAACAGTTTCTGACGTTGTTCACAACGTGCTGTTGCTGTTGTTGCCGTTGTTCTTGTTGTTGGTATTTTCCTTGGCAGCAGGGACACGCCACCGCGAAGGGACTATCGATTTCACGCCAGCGATGCGTCAAAACTCGAGTTTTGGCACAATGCAATTTAAACGCATTTTATTGCGATGGCTTTGCTTGCAGTGTTTGAGGCTTTGATTCTCTGGAGTTTTCTTGTTCAGGTTCGCATGCCTTTTGCATCGGCGTTTGTAGTGATGTTCAGTTCCCTGTTCTTGCTCGGAATGCGGATGCGCTTTTGTCTGTGGCGGCCGCTTTTGCTGCGCGGCTGCAAAAACTTGAATACTGTTCCGTGTCTTTCTTCGTGCTTCCGACGTTCACGACTCCTGCGGAGCCGTGAAGGCATGGACAGTCTTCGTAACTTTTAAATTTTGAAACCTTCTGTCTTGCGGTGGCCGTGTCTGGTTTTTTGCCGGGTTCTACAGATGTGGTCGGTCATTGCCGGTGCTGGTGATGGCGGTGACATCAAGAAGATGAGAGCATGAAGTGATAACTGCTGCGCCGGTGACGGCAATGAAATGATCTGATAAATAAGGTGGTGGTGATGATGATTGTGATGATGATGCTGATAAGAAGAGGGATGACGCCACTCACCTACCACGCCACTCCGCCTTGCAAACATCCGCCTTGCGTTTCGACTGTGGCTCGCTAGAGTTGCAGGTCTGTTTCTGTGATATGGCTCGGAGTCCTCAAGTTAAGACGTTCCAGCAATGGTATTACGATGCTGATGATGATGACGATGACGATGAGGAGCCTATGATTCTATGATGGTGTTGTTGGTTTCAAGAAACCCTGTCCTTGCTGCTGAACTGAATACTACCCTGTATCCTGCATTCCCTGAATATCAAATGCTCGAAATCACACAATTTTTGGGTTGTCTCTCAACGGTCGCACGAGAAGAATCTCGAGACCCACCGGTCCTGACGAAAAACAACAACAACATCGAGCACAACCACGGCATTTGCGACACTTCCGAAACACGCCCAGAAAAAACACAACAGAAACACTAACAACACACTCTGCAAAACATGGTCTTCTGCAAGGAAAACCGCATACCTCGAGGCTTTTGCGTTGTTGTCGGAAACCCTCCGAAAGAAAATGTGCAATCTCGAACGACACACCCTGCGCGGCGGGAGACACGCACGCCTTCGCGCGCGCTACCTTGCTGTCGTTGTTGTGGTTGCTGGTTGCCGGCTTTTGTTCTTCTTATTGTTGTGATCGTGGCTGTCGTCGCAGTCGCAGTGTTCGTGGTTGGCATTCTTGCCACTTTGTTGTGTGCACAGGTCATGCAATGACTTTATCTTCTGCTCTGGGTGCCTCCGCTCTCGGCCGGCCCATGGATCGCAGAAGGTGACGCCATCGTGGGCTCCTTGGCTCACGTGAAGCAGAACCTCGTGACAAAAAGACATGTTGGACGCTTTCCTGACAGCTTGTCCTGCATCTGCATATGAATCAACACCCGTCGAAGCCACTGGTGACGTTAGTCTTACATCATAGGCAGGGCAAGGCACGGCCGCTTTGGGCACGGACTCCTCGAAGTCGAAGTCATCCCAGCCCTGGCCTGACTGTCACAGGCTGGGACCTGTTTTTATAACTTTCGACAACCACTGGTTGGGGTCTCTAGAATGTCGGGGCCATGTCCACAGCTCGCGATGCTCGGACTGCCTTCGCTGTCAGCGGATGCCACCGCAGCCTTCGCTTTGGGCTCCTTGGCTTGTAGCAGTGCAATGCATGCATGAGGACTTTGAACACAAAATTACATAAATCCAGGATTCCAGAATTCTTCATACTCTACCGCACTGCCGCAAACCCCACAACTTCACAAAGGAGCAGAACCAAGCCTAGCACTACCCGCATACATCTGTTGCGGCCCTGAGAATCAGATCCAAGAATGCCTTTAGCAACAGACCTGTCGGCATCGAACACAGACACCTAACATGCTCCTGGCCAACTGCGCCTGTGCGCTGGGCTGCAATCGACCCAGCTACAAGTAGACGGAGCAAGGCACGGCCGCTTTGGGCACGGACTCCTCGAAGTCGAAGTCATCCCAGCCCTGGCCTGACTGTCACGGGCTGGGACCTGTTTTTATAACTTTCGACAGCCACTGGTTGGGGTCTCTAGAATGTCGGGGCCATGTCCCCAGCTCGTGATGCTCGGACTGCCTTCGCTGTCAGCGGATGCCACCGCAGCCTTCGCTTTGGGCTCCTTGGCTTGTATGCAAATCATGCGGACTTTGAACACAAAATGACAAAATCCACGATTCCGGAACTCTGCATGCTCCATCGCACTGCCGCAAAACCCACAACTCCACAAAGCGGCCCTGAGAATCAGGTCCAAGAATGCCTTTAGCAGCAGACCTGTTGGTATCGAACACAGACACACAACATGCTCATGGCCAACTGCGCCTGTGCGCTGGCTGCAATCGACCCAGCTACAAGTAGACGGAGCAAGGCACCGCCGCTTTGGGCACGGACTCCTCGAAGTCGAAGTCATCCCAGCCCTGGCCTGACTGTCACAGGCTGGGACCTGTTTTTATAACTTTCGACAACCACTGGTTGGGGTCTCTAGAATGTCGGGGCCATGTCCACAGCTCGTGATGCTCGGACTGCCTTCGCTGTCAGCGGATGCCACCGCAGCCTTCGCTTTGGGCTCCTTGGCTTGTATACAAATCATGCGGACTTTGAACACAAAATCACAGAAATCCAGGCGGAACTCTTCATGCTTCACCCGCTGTGGCATGGAACCCGTGGTCTTGCTTGGGTTCCTGGTCTCGCCGCTTCTTTGTCTCCCCCCTCCGCCGTGGGGTGGTGCCTGCGGTGTTCACGGTTGGTTCGGGTACACCACGGTCCTCTCTCCAAGCTTAAGTCTAAATTTTGTGTTTGCTCCAGCATGCCACCAGGCAGAAGTTGTAATCATGGCCGACTCGTCGCATGCTGTGCATGCTGTAATTTCACTGGATTGGGTGATGAGCAGCTAGCAAACTGCTTTGCCGGTACAATGTAGAGATAGCGGTTTTCCTTCTGGTTGCTAAATTGCCCTGAGCGTAGAAAACTTGCGAGAGCCAGGGGGGATGTGACATCGTGGTCCCAAGGGGTATGAAGGTGCGGGGGAAACGGAGGATCAATAGCATAACGGGGGGGTTGAGGAGTGTAGCAGCCCGGCACCCGGATGATACATCCTTGATCATCCTTGGCCCCCCTAAGAAATGAGATCCAAGACTGCCTACAGTATAGCAGGAGACCTGTTGGTATCGAGCACAAAAATACTCAGCATGGCCAACTGCGCCTGTTGCAATTCGACCCAGCTACAAGTAGACGGAGCAAGGCACCGCCGCTTTGGGCACGGACTCCTCGAAGTCGAAGTCATCCCAGCCCTGGCCTGATTGTCACAGGCTGGGACCTGTTTATATAACTTTCGACAACCACTGGTTGGGGTCTCTAGAATGTCGGGGCCATGTCCACAGCTCGTGATGCTCGGACTGCCTTCGCTGTCAGCGGATGCCACCGCAGCCTTCGCTTTGGGCTCCTTGGCTTGTATACAAATCATTCGGACTTTGAACACAAAATCACAGAAATCCAGGCGGAACTCTTCATGCTTCACCCGCTGTGGCATGGAACCCGTGGTCTTGCTTGGGTTCCTGGTCTCGCGGCTTCTTTGTCTCCCCCCTTCGCCGTGGGGTGGTGCCTGCGGTGTTCACGGTTGGTTCGGGTACACCACGGTCCTCTCTCCAAGCTTAAGTCTAAATTTTGTGTTTGCTCCAGCATGCCACCAGGCAGAAGTTGTAATCGTGGCCGACTCGTCGCATGCTGTAATTTCACTGGATTGGGTGCTGAGCAGCTAGCAAACTGCTTTGCCGGTACAACGTAGAGATAGCGGTTTTCCTTCTGGTTGCTAAATTGCCCTGAGCGTAGAAAACTTGCGAGAGCCAGGGGGGATGTGACATCGTGGTCCCAAGGGGTATGAAGGTGCGGGGGAAACGGAGGATCAATAGCATAACGGGGGGGTTGAGGAGTGTAGCAGCCCGGCACCCGGATGATACATCCTTGATCATCCTTGGCCCCCCTAAGAAATGAGATCCAAGACTGCCTACAGTATAGCAGGAGACCTGTTGGTATCGAGCACAAAAATACTCAGCATGGCCAACTGCGCCTGTTGCAATCGACCCAGCTACAAGTAGACGGAGCAAGGCACCGCCGCTTTGGGCACGGACTCCTCGAAGTCGAAGTCATCCCAGCCCTGGCCTGATTGTCACAGGCTGGGACCTGTTTTTATAACTTTTGACAACCACTGGTTGGGGGTTCTAGAATGTCGGGGGCGTGTCCAATGCCTTCGCTGTCAGCGGATGCAACCGCAGCCTTCGCTTTGGGCTCCTTGGCTCGTAGCAGTGCAATGCATGAGGACTTTGAACACAAAATCACAGAAATCCAGGATTCCGGAATTCTTCATGCTCTACCGCACTGCCGCAAACCCCACAACTTCACAAAGGAGCAGAACCAAGCCTAGCACTAGCCGAATACATCTGCTGCGGCCCTGAGAATCAGATCCAAGAATGCCTTTAGCAGACCTGTTGGCATCGAACACAGACACCCAACATGCTCATGGCCAACTGCGCCTGTGCGCTGGGCTGCAATCGACCCAGCAACAAGTAGACGGAGCAAGGCACGGCCGCTTTGGGCACGGACTCCTCGAAGTCGAAGTCATCCCAGCCCTGGCCTGATTGTTTCTCCAACTCTTGACAAGCTGTCGGCACAATGGGAGTTTGCACACATCGGTGATAATATCACACAGTAGGGATGCATTAGGAAGTGCCTGAATGAAATGCCATCAAATGCCTGCAGGGAATGATCCAGCACTGGTTGGGGGTGCTACAGTGCGGGGGCACGTCTACAGCTCGTGATGCTCGGACTGCCTTCGGTGTCAGCGGATGCCACCGCAGCCTTCTCCTTGGCGTGTGGCAACTTCAGTGGCTGAACAGCAACATGAATAACTGAGGTTCCCGGATGTCCCGGATAGAAGTCTGGGCACGGGCACTTCAAGGTCTGGGCAGGCTCACGTTTCCTGATTCGCACCTTTCTTCCCATGAAGAGGACATTTCGGATAGCTGGGACTGGCCTGCAACGCAAGCTTGGTAACATGTCGTGTCACTACGGTTCACCAACGGTCTCGGTGCTGATCTGCGAGAGACGTCGATCCACCAGCCTCCATACCAAAACTGTCAATCCAAATTCGGTTAGGGCACGGCTGCTTTCGGCACGGACTCCTCCAAGTCGAAGCCGTCCCAGGCGTGGCCTGGTTGTCAGAATGTCTACACCACCCAACAAGCACAGCATGTACCAAGCCTCGCGAACTTCCACAATGAACCCCCTCCTTCAAACTCCCAGATTAGCTAGTGCAGTACCCGATTGGGCTGCCAAATTCCGAAGTTTTCTAGTTTGCCTCCACTCTCGACAGGCGTTGCCTTTGTCGCAGGTTCCTTGGCTGAGATCAACTGCCTTTGACAGTCGTGCTTTGCGTGCCCGCAACTGCATCTGTTGGGAAGCATCCAAAGAATTGACGTGCCCTTTGATGTATCTAGGCACCGCCGCTTTCGGGACAGACTCCTCGAAGTCGAAGTCATCCCATCCCTGCCCTGCGCAAAGAAGCATCACCAAGAAGGCCAAGGATGGTCCATGACGCTCGGATAAACTAAGGAGACAACATGAGAAAACCAGATCGACCCCTCAGGGTCGCCTGCTGACGTCTCTTGCGGCATGCTTTTGACCGGCTCCTCGGAGGATGGGATATTGCCGAACGTCTCGCTACTGCAATGATCAGCTGTTGTCAGGCATTCTCAATTCTGGCAGCTTGGCAGCTAGATATTCTGCACGCACCTCCGGGCTGACCTTCTGGCAACTGCGTAACTTGGTCACCTGGACGGCCGAGGCAAAACCGATCGGCCCAATGCTTGCTCTCGAAACAAACCCCAGACGGTTAATTGAGTCGTAAGCCCAGCAGGACCAGCACGACCAGAGCCGAACGGGTGTGGACAGGCCAGGGCTTGAGGCGAGACACTTCGCCTAAAATTGCAGTTGACAAATAGCGCATCCCCAAAGACACAAACCCGCTCCAGCACGACTGTGGAAACAGTGAGAGTTTACGCGAAACTGCTTCTGCTACTGCTTGACGACGATGATGACGACGACGGCCACGACGACGACTACTACTGCTGCCACTGCTGCTGCTACTGCTGCTGCTGCTGCTGCTGCTACTCCTACTACTACTACTACTACTACGACGACGACGACGACGACGACTACTACTACTACTACCTGCCGCTACAACTTATACGACGACGACTAATGCGAAGTCTTGATTAATAACCCCGCCCCCCCGCGCAAGGTAGGTCAGCTGGTGGCCTGAACGCACCGCCCCCCCCCAAAAAAAAAGAAAAAAAATTGGCGGGTTTCACCCAACACTCCTTTCTTTTAGTTTTTAGTATGGCAGGTAGGGCTTTAAGGCTGGGGCTGAGGTCAGGCCTTTAGGGTTTAGGGGGTTGAGAGTTGAGGGTTGATGCTTGAGTTTCAGGGTTGAGGCTAGGGTTTTAAGGCTACGTTTCAGACTCCAAGTTCCTGAGCCTGGGCGCTTTGAGCTTTTTGGCCGAAACCTTAAATCGCTTAAGGTTGGGGCTTCGAGCCGAAACCCGCACCCTGAACCCTCAACAGTCAAACACAAGCAATAACAAAACACTATTGTTCTGCGGCGGTCGGATTATTCATCAGGGGGGGCTTGCCTTGCCTGGGCTAGGCCTTCGCAGGCTTGACAAACTGAGTGTTTTACATAGGCTTTTGTATTTAAAAATTATTGCTTGGCCACCTTTGGAACTTCTTCACTCCAGCCCTGTTTAACCGCTGAGGGCTAGGAGCCCTAGTTCCAGAAACCCTATACCCTGAAACACCTAAACCCTTAAAAACCCTGAACCCCTAAACCTTCAAACCCCTAAAGCCTGAACCCGAAACCTTGAAACAAGAACTGGTCGGAAGGAGCACTGGCTCCAAAGACCCTCAAGCGTAAACCCCTGAACCCTTGGCTGGGGGCAGAAGGTTGCCATTAGTCGAGGAAGGGGGGCCTTTTGACACATGGTTTCAGCCAGGTCCGAGGCCCGCGCGGGATGCCTTTAATCACGGGGGGGGACATTACTACTACTGTTCCAACAACGGTTTGCTCGCAACGATTTGCATGATTTTGCATGGCATGTATGACCACGTATGTCAGGACTGCTATACGGCTATGTGCCTTAACCTATGCCTATGCGCATAGGCGCCTACGCATACAAGCCCGTGATGCCGACTCCGACTTCTGTACTCCTATACTCCTGTAATCCTACGCTCCTATACTCTCAGGCTTCAATACGCCTATACTTCTACTCTCCCATTCTTCTCCTACTCTTGCTTCTACTTTTGCTGCTGCTGCTATCACAAGGCTTGATACTCTTACTTCTACCACTTTGTGACACTGCTTACATCGCTTTTTCTAAACATCCCGAATGCAACCTACCATGCGAAGTCAGGCCTCAAGTTCCAAAGCCGCCAGCTGCGCAGCCGACGCTGCATGCGCCTCGTCGGATCTGAGCCTGACAGGATTTCAGCACTCACAACTGGGACAAGCCTGGCGAGGTTCCAAGTACGACGAGAGCACATTGGCCTGACAGGATTTAGGGGAGGTGGCGGGCAGGGAAGGGTTCGTCTTCTTTACAGCCTCTGGCACATCCGGGCTGAACGGGGAGAAGGCGACTGTCCGATTGCAGGTGCTGTGTAGACGATGGAGGAGGCTGGTCGTGCAGCAATGAGAATGACTTTCAGTGGCGGCAACAACAACAACCACCACAGCGGCAATAGCAACCTCAGTAGCTACAGATCAGGCTGCAGCACGCCAGCTCTAAAAACCCAATTCGGAATTCGTTTGAGCACGGAGTGGATGGACTGCCGGCTGTCCTCACTCTAAACCGGCTTGGGCTCTGTATTTTACCAAGCGAGCGTGCCCCTCCTCGTAGCATAGTCCAACACCGGCATACGCAATTCCCCTCCAACGAGGTGCTTGCCGCAACTTACTATGAAAGCGTCAGTGTGAGCAGGTGCCTCTCCCCGTGTGTGTAGATGTCACGTAAAACACACTCGAGTTCTCGCAACAGCCTAGCCGAGCCACTTTATCACTACGACGTGATCCATCACCGTGGCCTTCTGCAATGCTGTATCCCAAACCAAGGATGTCAGGATAAAGTCCGCACTAGTAATTTTCGGAGTAGGATTCCCGTGCGGCGAGAAGGCATGGGAGATGTGCAACCCTTGCGAAGTTGTGCTTGAGGCTGTGACCTAGGCGATTACACTTCTGAGCCTGCCTTGCCGCCTCGGCGGCTGACAGCTGCTCCTACGAGTAGTGCCGGGTGCGTCCAAAGAAAAGACAAATTGTAAGCGCACAAACTGGTCCGCTAATTCACTGCTGCTGCTGCTGCTGCTGTTTATGGGATTGGTTCCATCGTCCTCCAACGTGCGCACGCGCTCCCCTTGTTCTTGGAGGCGTTTGGCCTGAGCGACACGCTCCGCTCAGCCTTTACTACACAATGTGGCCCTGGAGCCTCCAGTCTTGCTTTCTCTGCTTCTTCGGCGGCTTGCTGCTTTGTCAAGGCCTGACAGAGCGAATAAAGCGAGCCCCTAATTCCCCAGGTTGCCCCAGGCCATGTCATTAACATGCATCAACCATTATATAATATGTAATCATGTACTCGGCACTGCACAGTGCACGATGGTTTTCGCTTGATGGCCAAATATCTGCAACCCTTTTGGAGGCCTGGTCTCAGGCCGGCCCCCTCAAAACAAAGGCTAGAAATTAAGAGGCTGCGGTGGTGCTACTGCTACTGGATCTGCACACAGGACTTGTGCCAGCTTCACCCCAAGCCTGCAGTTGTGCTTCCTCTGCTTCTTTTGCAGCTTTCTGCTGCTCTGCTTGGGCCTGGCCACCCGCAACTGAAGCAGCAAAACTGCAAGCCCCAAAAAATCCATGTGGTCTCACTTCTGTAGGCCTGCTTCTTGGCTTCTTCAGCCTGGCGGAGGACCTTAGCACGTAGTTTATCCCCTGCAAGGCCCGCGCAACGCTCGGAAACCGCGCCAAGCCACATCTTGAGTTTGGATGAGCTGGCCCTCTAGCTCAACAATTCGAGCCTGCCAGAATGAGCGGCATCACTGAACCGCTACACACGGCCGCATAAACAGGCACGGCATTGCCTGCAGCGCGTCCGCTGTGGCTTTCTCATCACCGTTCGTCCCCTGGCCATGCACTGTGGGGTGGCATGGTAAGTCGTGCGCTGAAACTTTGCTGAAACTCTGTCCAAGAGCAACTGCTGTCGTAGGAATGCTCAAATATGCTCAACGTCAAACAGTCCCGACCCTGCAATAGAATAAATCGTGCGCATCGGCATCCTGGGCAAGGTCGTCAGCCATGCCGACCTGTGGACCGCCCGTATCCTCAGAGCATGATCTCAATGGCAACTCTGCCCGTTGAGCCAAAACTCAATTTCAACCAACGTGTTCAGCAAATCATCCAACCGCTACCTTTGAGATAAGCTGCTCCCATCGTCAGGCCGACATCTCCTTTGCAAAGATCCCACACAACTCTGAAGCAGGGCTCGAGAGAACCACAAACATCGCCATGCCCGTGAGTCGAGTGGCCCAGATCCAGCTCGTTAGTCCAACCATCCACACCTCGTGTTGCTCACATGCAAATCGATTTGGTGATGCTTCGTACTATCGTGAGGCACACCCACCCATCATTTCTCACCGCGCCTTCGTTTTCTGCCTCTGCAGCAAGTCCAGTGTCAACTTTCGTTGCCTGTGAACGCCACTGCAGGCGGGCTAACAACAGAAACTTGGATGCCAAGAACCTGGACTTTATTGCGCTCTTGAGGACGACCACAAGCAGCTGTTGAACTACCATGTGCAGAATGTCGCGCTTTTACACCCAGAGCCAGTGTTGCCAGTTGTCGAAGCGCAGCCAAGTCGCAGTGGTGGTAGGAGCGGCGGCCTCCGTCTCAAAATCAAAATCGTCCCAACCGTCCGCACCTCCGACGCGTCAAAACATGAACTGGAAGTTTCGGCTCGATCTTAATTATGCAAGTGTGAACCTGCAGCCCCGCATCAACACAGCATCTATATAGATACATGGCTGAGCCAGCAGGCTATACTCAGCTGACATCTTCCAACAGTGCACTGCCCCATATTCTTCAGGAAGCTAAACTATGGGGCTTGATACAATGCGATCATTCCTTTTGATTTGCCTTACCATCCTTGGTCTCGATCTGTCTGGCTATGAAAAGCTTGAAACTACTGCAACATACTGAAACATGGTACTCCAGCTTAGGTGCTCCAAACTTGTGTCCGACTGCTGACTGCTCATGTCATTCGAAGATGGTTGTGTTGCATATTTCCGTGGTATATTATGATTGGAATCTGGTGACTGTGTTCCTGCCCTAGATTACAGCCAAGACGGCACTAGGGTCAGGGTCCACCACCGGCGATCATAACAACAACGTAATGCATTCTCCACCTTTGAAGTTTGTCATTAAGGATCAAAAGCCTCGTGCTTCGAGAATTGAGGTCGGTGACTTCGCTGTGTTTTTTTGAAGTCCTTTTGCTGGACCGGCAGTGCCTCCACTCACAGCGGGCGCTGCGCCAGCTGCGACAGCCGTCCCGGTTGCAGGGGCCTCAGACTTCTGGAGACTTGTGGCAAGGTGCCCCGCAGGCAAGCAACGATGTGCTCTATGGTTTCTGAACAAGCCACGATTGAGTCAGGCGTGACATCGTGTGGCTAGGGGTCGGAGTGAAGGTCATCTACAATCATGATTCAAGGTCCGAGCCACCTCGAGCTGCGCCAGCCTGGACCGCAGATGGGGCACCTGCCCAGCGGAGCAGCGGAGGCCGTGAAAATGATATGAGCGGTTGCTGTCTGACCACGGGGGGCAGCCTGTCCCGTCAGATGCCCGTCCGTCGGCCTCCGAAGCTTCGGACCGAAGCCGGTCCAACTGCTGCTGAAGCTCGGCCATGCCCGCGGCATCTTGCAAGGCAGCTGCCCGCTGTGCCTTGACACCACAGGGACGCTGGCTCTCGCCCCTGTCACAAGTGTGCACGGCTCGGAAATCGTGCCTCCGCCTCGGCGATCTGCACCTTCAATGCAGGCACCTCACGCAACGACTGCAAGCTGCTTTGCCGCAGTTGCGAACTTGCAATCAGCTCACGCTCCAGCGCACGCTCATGTTGCTGAATCACACTCAGCATTTGCCCTGTACATGCTAGGCATACCGTGTGCATCATGGATTGTGAATCGCTCTTTCCCTCGCAAAGGTCGGGTCGCCAAAACCTTCCTGTTCGATTGCTTCATGATTTGGAGGATGGTGCAGGAGCAAAGCTTGCTGTTGAGCAACTGTGCATCCGGAAAGGCCTCCAGATTGAGATGTTCAGGCTTTGGGGTGCAAGCTTCGAAGCTCCCGCTGTGCCGTCCATGCCGACAATCATGCTAAGTTGGATGACAAAGAAGAACGTTTCAGCGATTGAACATTGGGTCCTGAAGTTCTGAGATCGGGACCTCCAATGCTTCGGCTGTGAGTCTCTCGACTTCCAGCTGCAGCTTCTCGGCGGCTGCTTGCAATTCCGGCACCTGAACAGGCTTTCGGGTTCCCCTGCGCTGCAGCGGTTCGGGCCCTGCAGTCGGCCCAGCCTGGGCGATCTCGGACTTCAAACGGTTCACCTCCTCCTGCAGCTCTGCAGAACCAGCGGCATCTTGGGCGGCAGTTGCTCGTTGCGCCTCGCACACGGTTTTTGTTTGCCGGCAGACGTATAGGGATGCTTGCACGCAACGCTCAGTAGTTATGCTGCATGCCCACGGCCCACACCTCGCTGTCGGCCAGCTTTGCCTGTGCCGCCGCCGCTTCTGCGTGCAGCCGCTGAACTTCTTGCTGAAGTTGCTCCGCCGACGCTTGTGCTTTCAGGGCGGACTCGCGCTCCACCTGCAATCAAACTGCACAGCGTGCCAAGTTCGTGCTGCACTCCGCCGTCCAGACTCGCGTCTCCCCACCTCGAGCTCTGCAAGTCTGCTCCGCATCTCATGCGCCTGACAACCGCGCTCGATCACTCCGACATGGGAAGACTCGGAGAGGCACACAATATCTACATCTAAGGCTAGCCTGGTGTTCCATGTCTTCCAGAGCCTACTCTCCACAAGTTCGATTGAAGGCGGAAGCAATTTCTCGCGTGGCACACGCGTTCTGTTGGCTGTGTGTGCTGCTTCGGCCGGTGAAGGAAGGCATTGAGCCCGTGGCACTTCGCCTGAACTTGGGTGTTTTTTCTTTGCTTTGCTTGGGTGTTAGTTGTGATGTTCATCCTCTTCCTCTTTCTCTTCATTGTTATCTCGCAGGTGCTCTTGCGTGTTCTCTTTCTCTTGCAAGGCCCCCTGGCCCGAAAGCTCCATCTTTCTTTCTGCTGCGCGTAGGGTCGGTGTCCCCGACCCTCAGGCCATTGGCCCGCCCAACCAGCTTTCTATCTCTCCCTTAACCTACCAAAACCCACTTTTTTGTAGGTTCCTACTGTAAACCCTAATGTGGGATTTATAGGGACCCTACCAAAAGTAGGTTCTGGTGGGTTCAGGTCTCTCTATCTCTCTGGCATGGGAAGCTCCTGAAGCCGGGCCGAGGGACCTGGCCCTTGCTCTCTCCCTCTGCTCTGTGGCATGAGGGGCTGTGGCACGCATTCCCAAAGACTCCAATATCCCTTATTTAAGGAATATACCTTAAATTATAGTAGGATCCTGAATATTGTTTAAAGTATATTCCTTAATTAAGGGATATTGGATTCTCTGGGTTATTGAGTACGTAGCTACTTGTAGTTACTACGTACTCATCTACTGGCACTCACTCCTATACGCATACATGAAGGCATACTGAAACTCACTCATGTACATAATGCGTACCAGTATAACTTCATACGCGAAGACAAGACTGAATGCTGATTGCTGCTTCTTGACTCGATGAATCTCGATGACTAATCGTCGACCTCTGATATGCGTCCTGCCCGATGCTGGTCTTATCATTCAATCCGGATTTGGCCAACGAAACGGCCGTCTACACTTACGTAGCATTTTTCGAAAGCTCGAAAGCATTCGGCCCACCTGCGCAGCTTCGGACTTGAGCTTCTCCAGCTCGGCAGGTGCCACAGCCACTTCCGGCTGGGAGCCAGCAGGCTCCTGGGCTGTCACCGAGATAGTTGAGCTCAGCAGCTTAGAAACGTGGCCAATCACTCACGTCTGATCCGAACAATCAGGAATCTGCTTGGAGATGAGCTGCTCCCATAGCCAGCTCGGCTCCTTTGTCCAGGATGCCAACATGATTCGGAAGCAACGTGCACAGACCCAAAGGGCGGCAAACGTACTCATCTCGCACATGAGTCGAGTGGCCGAGGTCCAAGTCGTTTGCCCAGCCATCCCCACCTTGCGCCCACACGAAGCTACAAGGCGGAAACGAGCTGGTGCGGCGATGGGGGGCACTGTCGCTAAGATGTCGTGAAGACACACCTGACCGGACCTAACACCACACACGCGCGCATCTGGCCATGTGCTTTTTTCTTCACTTTTCGTATCCGGAGAGGTGAGGGGGGGTTGGGAGGGGGGATTGGGGGGGGCGGGGGGGAGTGGGGTGGTTACGACCCTGTTACACAAACCAACCAAAGCCCTGCTATTTACGGCGTTT
>CAJNDV010034230.1:101391-119235 GCA_905221635.1 Symbiodinium sp. CCMP2456 | reverse complement strand
CTGGCAAATTGGACCGTCTCGCCGTCCGTGATCCCTTCTGGCCTGATGAAGGGCGCTGCATTGGGAGGGCAGGGGTCAGCCAACGCCAGTGTCCCAATCTCGGCTTGGCTTTGTGACAAGAAGATCACAGGTCGGAAGATGCCGCCAAGCAGCTAGAAGCAGCAGAGCAGCTTGCATGGCTCGCATCGTGGCGGCGGGCCAGCGGAAAAAAGTCTTCAGGTCTTGCGCAAAATGCTGGTCAGCCCGGGAGGTTCCGATAGTTCTGCGAGCTTGTGACCATCTGCAATCCTGTCCTAGAAGTCTCCCGGCCTGGGTACTGCGGAGGTCACGGCTGACGGAGTGCGCCGCCGCCAGCGTCACCAGCCTACGGTTCCGGGCTTTAGGGTTCGAGAGTCTCGGGGCTCTGATCCCAAGATTGTGTTGGCGCATTCTCGCTCGCCGGCTTGGAGGGCCCACCGCAGTTTGAACGTGAGCCTTTTGGGCAAAACTCTGAACATCAAGTCCGGCTGGGTTGCGCGAGTTTAGGGATTCGGAGACCCACGACATGAGATTTCTGGCTTGCCAAGCCGAGACTAGGCTGTACCTAGATCGTAGATGCTTCAGCCGCAACATTTTGGTTTGATAGCCCCATCTTGGCACCCTTCCTGCGCCCAGCAGCCTCAGCAGTTCGGCGGAAACCAAAGCCCTGAACCTGAACAACAAACCCTACACCCACAACCCTGAGCTTCCGACTCTGAACCTAAAGCCCCCAAAGCCTGAAACCCTGAACCTGAATCTTACATAGTAGCCGTTGCACTGATAGGAAGCGGAGTTGCAGACTCAATTGCTAAGAGCTGCAGCATTATTCGCAGATGCCAAGCGCGAATCCTCAATTATGACCCCTGCGGCTAACATGTACGTCTGAGGCTCCAGGACCAGCACATTCGGCACTCGTCGATACATCCGATGCATCTCTGGGCCTCCGGACGCTCCGATCATGATCCTCGGGTCTGCGGGATATTGGCGCAAATCTAAAACAAGTCATCAAGGAAAGACTATAATGCGCACTGCAATACTTAACCGGCAATGCTCCTTGCTCGAATGAAGGCAACATCATCGTCACGGCCCGTGTGCTTAGCTTACACCAACTGCGGTTTTTATCCTGGCGGTCATGCTCGTAGGTCAAGGGAGCAGGGGAGCAGAGGAGCAGGAGGCTCTCGCGCGATGGCAAGTGAGGTTTGTACTGCTGGCGGTGCTCCTGGGCCCTTTCCTTGTCGAAGTGGCAGGCTTGGCTTTCTAGATCGCTGTTTCTTCAGGGTCCTTGCGCGAAGAGCCTCCTGACATGGATCAATGGGGAAACGCTTTTGACCCTGAGCTGGCAGCTCCGAGAGTGAGAAGTGGGTGTTCAAGGCTTACGCGCAGACAGGGCTCAAACCATCCCGATGCTTTGGCCGAGATGCAACTGGGTCAGGAAACTGCCGATCAGCGTGCCCGTGCGTTCCTGCACAGGGGGGTTTTGCTTACGATTTGCTCGAGGGCCGCGAAGTTTCGCGCGACAGCGAGTCTTCGAGGAGTTCGCATGTGTCACCCCAAAACACCCAATGCCCCTCAAGGGGGAAGTGCAGAGAGAACCCTATAACTTTCACCATCCAGGTATATTCGATCTTACTTATGGAAGGGTATCAGGCTCTCTAGGTACTGGTTTGGGGTCTAGGAGTACGTCCTCGGCACAATAATAGGAATTGAACGGATGGCACATGCTCTGCTGAACCTGAAGCTTGGGATTTGAGGGTTCCTCACTTCAACAACCGGACCACAGCCACAAATAGCACACCCCAACATGTTTGTTGTTGAGAGGGAGTCGATATCAGTTTGCTGTGCAGTAACCGCCAATGCACACCGCAAAGGTCCAAAAAGCTAGACGCAAATGCGTCGCGGCCAGAAAGGAGCCACTGCACCAACGAATCGAAACCAAATGAGCAAAGCTGAGCCAGATTCTGTTCAGTAGCACCAGAAAGCATGCTTGGAGTCTAGGTTCATGGGTGCTCTGCGTACTTTCTGCAAGCCCTCTCTGCTGTCATGCCAGGTGTGTGAAGCGCGAAGAACAGCGACATGAGCGAAACGATTTGTGCAAGGCCGCCTCGCTCAGCTCGTGGCCGGTTGTCATCCCTCAGCCACTCCAGGTTCGAAAGGGAGGCTTCCGGCATTTCCAGCCGTGAATTAGAAACGGGCCCCACGTGGAAACTGGAACTGGCTGAAAGGATCTACAAGGTCAGGGGCAGCCGGCATACACCTATCTCCAACCCGGATCACGAATCCATCCTCAAATCCGAGAAAACGTTTTCTGATGTTCTTCGTTCGGGAGCCCGAGTGGAACTCGAACATCCGTGCGCCCAGACACACAAAGGTCCCAAAGAAACGACTCAAGGCAAGGATCTGTAGGGCGTTTTAGGGTAGGGCCACGAAGTACAGGGTTCAGGCGGGCTGAAGGTTGAGGATCCAGAGAACAAGCGCTGCAGCACGTAACAATACCTCAAACAAACGCCTTTGTGGTGGGATATCCAGCGGACCAAGTAATAAATTCGGAAGCAATCTCTTCACAAGGCAGCGGCGGCGAGCGACGACGGCAGACTGCTGGAAGTAAATCATCCAGGGCATGATCACCTGCCAAGTCAATTCTCTGCTTTGTAGGGTTTTGGATCAGCTGCTTTCAGACCTACCGTGCATCAGGCTGCTCCTCTGAACCGATACGGCGATGGGGAACAGAGGGGGCGACGATACTGCAATTGTGGCAGGAGGAAGCATTACAGTTATAGACAGGGCGTGGCCGAAGCGTCTACTTGCGGGCAACGGGCCGAGGGTCTAAGATCTGGCAGGACATGCACCTGAAACCGTGTAAAGCTGGGAGCATACGGTTCTCACATAAGTACGCAAGGACGGCAGCTCCAATGTTGGCAGAGATGAGCTTCAGGTACCTGCTTATTGCGGGAGAATGTTTTCGAATTCGCTCTGCCTTACGCAACATGTGCTTCATCAAGGATCTCGAACACGAAGAACAGGGAGGGTTCCCCTTAACAGGACCAGCGAGTCCACGGGCTGGGGTTCACGTTTAGGCTTCAGGCTGTTCGTGCCTCCTGATCCCGATTTCTAGCATAAATGGCGATCACAAGCATTCCGGCGCTATTACAGCTATATTGGAAAATGGACCCATTTTGCCAACTACAAACAAGTACCTGAATATAGTTAGACTAGCTGCAAAGGAGCTCCATAGTCTCAATAAATCGGGAACACTAGAGAAGCTTAGTGCGAACTGTTCCAACCTGGAGAAGGCCACAATTCCAGCTAACTCCTCAAGCCCGAGCTGAAAGCTGGTAGCAACAACAAAGATGTAGCAACATCACAAGCCGGGCAGGGGCACTCGGGATCTGCGGTTCCCGTGAAGCTGCCCTGGCAGGGCGGGTGGGCAACTGAGGCTCTCAGTCTGAGGTGCCTGGGGTTGAGGGTTTCGTTAGGGTCTTTACAGAGTTCGAGGTCTTCAGGATCACGAACTGGGGACCTGGCATACGGATTTCTGCCCACTCCTTCAGAGGCAGACTTTGACAGAGGTTGTCCTATGAGGCTTCAGCGTTGTAGGCGCCAAAGACCTTCGGCATCGACTCCGTTTTTTCACTCACCCCGCTTTAGTCGAGTCGACTATTCAGCGGGCGCTACATACTAGCACCTGCAGCCATAAAGGCACGCCGGACAACTGCACACCGCATCCCAAGGCGGCGGCCGACTATTGGAGGCGCGAAAAAAAAGCTCTATGCCACGTCCTACTATAAAGCACGCGAAAGTAGGACGTATAAAATGCGAACCGAAGCAATAGTCCCACAGTGCAGGCTTACTCTGTCTACATGCGCTCTGAAGCAGGCTGTACACATCTCAAAGTGCAGCAAGCAGGGGCGTCTGAGAAATCGAAAGGAGTGGCACACCCATGTTTTCGAGGGCCAAAGACTTCAAAAAAGAGGTAGCCGCGGCTGAGACTCCACTGACACTCACGCTTTGGGCGTGGTAACCACGAGCAGGCACATTGGCACTTTGTCCTGCTGACACCTCGCTGTACCGAGTGTTAGCCAAAATGACGGCCGCCAGGGAGGCCATACCTTTCGGTGGACGTGCAATTGCTGGCGGCTCCTGAAGCACTGTGAGTAGAACTGTACACGTTTCCAAGTACAGTTGAATGGCAAGCGGCACCCAACACGGAAGGGCCTGCAGCAACAGGGCCGCCTTGCAGCTCCCGAAAGCAAAGGGCCGATAGACGGCTCCTGAAGCACTGGGAGCAGAACCATGCACGTCCCAAGTGCAGCTGAATGGGCCGGTAGACGGCACCCAACACGCAAAAGCCTGCAGCAAAAAGGGCCGACTTGCGGCTCCCGAAGCTCCAGTGCCAACACAACGGCTCCAGGGGGGGTTCTGCCAAATGTAGCACGAGTCAAAGTGCGAGGAAACCATAACAAAGCTAACCAAATGTGGAATACACGTAGTCCTGAAATTGGATCGCAAATCACCAGCACAGAGGAAGGCCCCCGATTTCATGCCTGGGAGGGGCATGCCCATTTTCAAGTGTAGACTGAGACAAAGCACAAATAACTGACATCATCCCCATATAGACGCTGTTGTAGACCAAGGGGCTACGACCCCTGCACTGAGTGCCACCTGCTGGCGCCTGGCGCGGCGCGTTGGTCCAAAAGTTTGCCGCCAAAGAGACCGGTTCGCAAAACAGCACCTGTAGTTGTTGGCAACCTTCTGAAAAGTTCCTGTTGACAGAGAGGCATTGGTAAGGGGCCGAAAAACGGCACACCAAACAGAAAGCACGTGTGCAGGACTTGCTATCCTGTGCAGTCGTCCGGTGGGGGTTTGCGCCACCCGCCGTCTTCCCACCATGGGAAGTCTGTGGGCTGCTGCCACTGCTTGGTTCTCCCCCCGTGGGGCGCCCGGGGAAAACCCTCGCGCCAGCCATCACATTGCCTTGAAGCTGTGCGCACGTAGTAAAGTTGATGGGCCCCGGACTTGGGACCGAGCCGAGCTGAAACGGAAACAGGGCAGTAGCTTATGCTTCCTCGTCAAACTCATCCGAAAACTGTCTGTCCACAAAACTGCAATTCCCTCCAACAGGCTCCGAAAGCAAAGCGCTGTAAACCAAATGAAAGGCATAAATGCCGTTCCAACCATAACTGCGTGGCAGGAGCAAAAGCTCTCCACTGCTGGAGTGTACTGCAGGGGCATGCCGCATCGCACAACACGCCTCTTTTTTCCCCCAAAGCAGCAGGCCCGCAGAGCCATCACCAACAAAGTGGCTCGCATGGTTGCAGGAGCGAACAAGAATTTGCATACGTCGCCACATACTCCAAGAAACATTGCATAGTGTAGTCCATGCCTTCGGGACCCCCAGGAGGCTTCCCCACGAGAAAACGTGTTCCGTGAAAAAGTCATCCAAAACCATGGAATCCGTGAGTGAGAAATCAAGCATACCGAAAATCACGGTAATGCAGCAACATCCATGGCAAGGAAAACTACAACCCATCCCTGGGCTTGAGCCGCTCGTGGCGCTTGGCATCGACTCCTGCAAGGTTCCTTTGGGAGGGCACTGAAGCTCTAAACTCTAAACCCAAAGATCAAGCAGAACCAGGCCCCTCTACGTGTTGGCACCACAACAAGAACAGCACGATGCTCTCTTGCCTTGAAGACCTCTGCAGGCGCCGGGTGATACCAAAACATAGTAAAGACCTGAACGCGCGCATGGATTTAGGATTGGATGGACGGCTTCGCGGTTCGTTTTGCTTTTCGGGCAAGAGCCGACACATGACGAGTTCGAGGGCTTGTCCTAAGCCCCTTGGAACCTTGCATGATCAGTGCGCGTTCGAGGCTCTCCGGCTCACACAGACAGAGAGTACCTTCCGTACCATGATTTTCAATAAAAGTCCACCTCAGCCGCTTCACGATTTCCAGGCGGGCTTGAGCTTCAGGTGACTTGCGATTGTCCGGGCTGGAAAGATTTTGCCCGTCCTTACAATACTCAACACTGCACCAATCCCCGGTCTGCCGTGGGTTCTCGGCTGCTAGGGACTGTTAGGGGGGACAAGCAAACAGGGTAGAACGTTCCAGGGATGGCTAGTTATCTCAAACGAGGGACCAGTTGAACAAGAAGTTCACATGGACTCATGTAAGTAAATTTCGCAAGCTCAGGGAACAGGGAACCGGATGCTTTGAGCCTCCCTTGCGACCTTCGTAAACCTCCACTGTAAAGATCCGGGACGACGCAGAAGTCCTCGAGTCTTGTGCTGGCGAGCCATACTTTGCATCATTCGGAGAGAACCGCTTAAGATGCTGCCCAGATGACACGACATCTGCTGCTCAACTCAATCGCTTTCCTTTCTGGGATCTCCGGCCCCAGAGTTAGGCAACTGGGTACTCCAAACCCCCGGGGAGGAAAGTTTATGCACCAACTTTCAATCATCTCCAAACCCGTTTTTTTCAAGCACACATCCTTGTTTGCCACGCTTGTGGCAGAAGGGAGGGTGCATGTTACACCCGCTCCGTGAGCCCCAACGCGCAGCTCCAAGTACTGGAGCCCGTGGTGGTTGTAATATGAGTCTGCAGGAGTCTTTGCATCGAGCTTCACCTAAATCCTGCGGGCAATGCATCCCGTAAGGAATGGAGTGAAGGGCAGCAATTACAACTATGAGCTAGCCGAAGGTGAACTGATGTTTCTCGCACATGACATCCTGACAATGCCAAATGCTCACTGCTGAAAGAAACCTGCGCCGCACGGCAGCGGACATTTTGCACCTTCTCCCGAACCTCGTCCAACGCTCGGAAAATGCCGCATGTCTTAAGCCCAGGTTGCATGTACAGTACCTCAACATCCTTACTTCGGTGCTCTCGGAGTTCTCTTCGCTCAAGCCTAAAACACATGAAGCCTATCTTTTGGGCATTCCCCAAGCTCAGTTGCGTTTCTTACAAGACTTGCAGCTGCCAACAACTCCCAACTCCCCAAATGCAAGAAGTATGGGGTCGAGGGTCCGCGAGCCTGAGACACCTAGAAGACCTGGCCGTGAGCCGAAAGCCTACCAAGAGCTTCAGACGCAAGTTCGGGACAAAGCGCCACCGTGGGATCGAAACATCGTTGCTGCACCCTCTCGTACGAGGAACATCTCCCTGCAGGTTTGATCATTGATGGGGTTGCGAAGGCGATCCAGTATGGTAGTTTTGAGTACTACCACTATAGCGCGTAGTTGCAGTCGTTCATGGACTACAAGAAGCCCGTTGAAAGTGTCGGTTCTTGAAACCGTCCAGGGGCCTCCGTTGTTGAGGAATCACTCCTGGATGCTCTGAAATCCGCAGCTATACTGCTGCTTCTTGCGGTAGCCAGCGCGTCTCACAGCTCAACGGTTTCGTACCATGTGGGTAGTTGTCAAAATTATGGTCCCTAAAATAATAAGGACCCAAAAAGGGACCCTAATTTTGACAATCACCCATATGACTCTCCCCCAGTTAACTCGGAATCTCCCCAACATTATCTCGGTCAGTCGGCTTTCCTGGCACCTGCGCGACATGGCAAACTCAAGAGGTCAAAAGGCTAACGCTCGGGTGGCTCAAAGTTCTTCGAGCCCCGAGGTGTTGAAAAGCCGCCAGTGCCTCGCCTTGGAAAGCTTAAGCTTGGGTCTACCACATGGTTATTTCTACCAAACACCTTCCCAATCCTTGGTTACGGAAGGCTTTGAGGGAATTTCGGGCAATTTTGACGGCCAACTCTCCTCTTTGAGAAAACAGGCGTCGCTTCCCGCTATTCATGCATGCTGGTTGCAACTCGGTACCACACCCGTAAACCGATGATGTGCCACAAGATTAAAGGCAGCCTGCACCCAAAATCGTCATGTCAAGTGTAGCAGCTTGAAGTCAGATGAAACCGACTAAAGACTACGAGACACAACGATGTTTCGTAGCAGCGGCTTTCAGAGCAAAATCAGCAATCGCTTCGTTTGTTGCATCAGGACAACCTCTTAACTCTATGGCAAAGGAGCTGCAGACGCTTTCCCAACACCGAAGGAAATTTCTGATAGCAAAGGTCCTGCACCATCGTCATCATCTTCATGTCCTTGTTTCTTCTTCATCATCACCATCCTCATCCACGTCGTCATGATCTTAATCCTCTGCCACCCTCATGGTATATCATGGTCATACTCGCAACAACGCAACAATCACAGCTTATCGAAATGAACGGACGACAAGGAGTCAAAGATAGAATGCAGTAAGCGCAACTCGATGAATGGTGTCTACTAAATAAACAATAGCTGGCCAATAGCACACAACTGTAACAACTCTAAATTTTCAGTAGTCGGTACACATAACAAGCACACAGGACATCTTAAGAGTATGTGCACATGTAGTGACTGTCTTATGAGGAAACCGCACAGAAACGACGTGGCATCGGCGGCAGGTAAACTGCAGAAAGGTTGGAAACGAAAATCACCGGAGCAACAGATGTCGCCATTTGGGCCAAGGTGGCGGAGTCTTGTTTAAGTCTGAGCGGTCAGGCGCTCACTGTTGCCAAATGCGTCAGCAATGTGGCTTCCGAGATCAGTTGGCTTCACTTTCGAGGCTTCTTTAGTTGTACGACAGCATTCTCATCCATCCTTTGGGACCCGTGCTTCTGCAGTGATTACCGCGTTTCGGTTCTTATGATCGTTCCTTGAGAGTCTTACAGCATTGGCTTTCGGTTGACTCTTTGATCTCGCCATGTATGCTGCCAGGTGCTGACCGAGCCCATCTCATACTGACACACTTAAACGTGAACGGCACAATTCCGCAAACTCCTGCAGCCCCAACTTTGACATCAGCTGCCGGAGGGGCTTTGCCTGTCCGGCCCCTTGAACAAGGCCTTCCGTGTTTGATAATGCCAAGGGCTTCAAGAGTTTCAAGGCTTTGGGCATCTTTGGGCTCAAGCTGGGATGGATTGCCTGTTCCGGTGTGATAAGATGCGAGTGTCACGCGCAAGTTGTTTCGGGAAGCAGGCACAAAGTAGACCAGATTGCAGCAGCAACCAGCTGCTGCTTCCGTAGGCCTTTTGTTCACAGGGCCGTGTATAGTGTTCGGGCGCAACCCCTTGGAGGGAAGCGGCCCCACCTGTGCTCTGATAAAAAAACCTCGGGATTTGACGATGAGGCTGCACGGGAGTTGGTGCTGATGTGGGGCTAAATACATGGCTGAAACTCTGTAGAGATTTGGCCTTAAAGTTCTTTGCCTGGGGGCTCAAGATGCGGAACATTGCCCCAACTTCCCTGCGCCTCCTCCTACGCCGGGCGTCAGAAAGTTCCCTGGAACCTTGAGAAGCCTGGAAATCCCACATGTCAATCCTACAAATCCCAGCAGCGAGCAAGGGTTCTGGGTCCGAGCAATTAGTCAAGATATCCCCTCATGGCCCACGTATGACATTAACATGCCCGGATAGTGACATATCGGCACAGTTACGGATCCCCGAGGAACAGAATTGCTAAGCATTACCAGGCCCCAAATCTAGGATGCGGGACCATGGAATGTCTAACTAGCTGCCTCGTCGGCCCTGATGCCTATAACTGGACCCGAAGCTCAACACCTTAACATCATAGAACTCACGCCCGAATCGGCACTAGCCGTAGGGCATCTCACCTCAGAGCTCATGGACAAACAACACTGTTGAGTTCTTCAAGAGTGCAGGACTTAGAGCGACCTAGAACAAGGTTGGGAATCCGGACTCAGCTTTGATGGGGTGCTCGTGACTGAGGGTTCGTGCATGTTCCTCACCGTGAGAAGGCTCCCAATGAATCTAGGACATGCCAGCGTAGCGCATGCTAGCAAAAAGATGCGTCGGCTGTTCAAGGAAGCCGGAATTGCCGGTGGATTCTGGGGCATTGAAAAGAGTTGAAAAGAGTTCAGGAAGCATGTGCGGCAGTTCGCATGGACATTCAATTGGGAGGACGGCGTCGCCGTTGAACACCATTTACTACAGCAGAAGAGCGGACTCTAACACAGCGCACTCACGACCGTCCGAGAAGGGATTCAGTTTCCAAGCCTAGAAGTGCAGATTCCTTTCAGTTTCTGATAGGTGAACGAGCATACTGTCCACAAGTAAGCTGGGCGCTCATGTGCTGGGTGGCTCAGCTACCGCAGGCTGCATCCTCGAAGTGATCTCCGTCCAAACCAACTGAAGTCTGGTAATATCAGTCAAGGGGGTCGGCTCTGCCACCCACGTCCGAATGCATTTCTTTCAGTCTTTTAGTCTGCTGACATGCGCCTAGGGCCGAGACCCGTCCTACCTCAAAAGCGTCTTCACCATGTGGACTTAGCCAAGCGCATGCAGAGAAAACAGAATGGGAAAGACTTCTGAACCTGTAGCTGCCCAAGTGGCAAAGCAAGTCGACATCGCCCTGTGAGAGGATGGAATCCTGCGTTCGGGGTGCATGGACGTAGGCATCGGGCCCTTCGATTTAGGATCTCAGCCCTCGGAGCCTTAGCTTCAAAACCATTAGGCTATTCGGCCAGTCTCACCTGTGCATCCGGTGGGTTTTTTTCCCTCCCCGCATGGCCTGATGACCCCACTTCTTCTCGCCCGACCTGCTTTAGACAGCCATAGTACACCCGAGAATGCTGCTTGCTGCCAGTGGCAGCATTGAGGGCTCTAAAGGCTTTTGTCGTCCAACAGGAAAGATGCGAAGCACTTCAGATGTAACCTATTCTGAAGCCCGAAGCTCTTTCTTCTCGTCCTTGCGCTGCCACGTGGGGCTTTCCTCGGTCTCCTGTTTGGAAGACGAGGCTTAGCCCTAGGCCTGTAAACACCTCGCGCAGGGCTTCTTACTTGGGTCCTGTACCGTTTGGAGTCGATGTCTCGGTCCCTCATTTCAGGCATGCGTGAGAGGAGCTTGGGGGTGATGGGCTGTGCAGTGGCGTATGAATCATGGGGAGGCTTTAGGGCGTTGTTAGGGGTCACGGCGCTAATGCTGCACGCGGTTGAAATTTTCGGGTCCTGCCACTACTGCTACTACTGCTACTGCTACTGCTACTGCTACTGCTACTACTACTACTACTACTACTACTACTACTACTGCTACTACTACTACCACTCCTACCAATACTCCCACTCCTCCCACTACTACCACTGCCAGGCCTCAAAGCCACTTAAAACCTAGGACCCTAAATCCCGCGATTCACACCGCTGAACTGTGGCCCTTGGTCCAAGTGAAATCCCTGTAATTGGGCATCTGGCTTCGGTCTTTAGGGCATTGCCTGCGATGGAGGCGTGAAGACATCCGGGAGCTCGACTCAAACACTGTGCATGGCGTAAGCAGTGCAGTGATCTGCACACACCCTCCTCAGTAGTAGTAGTAGTAGTAGTAGTAGTAGTAGTAGTCGTAGTCGTAGTAGTGGTAGTGCAGAGCAAGCTCGAACACGCAAGCTGTAGCGAGAAGTTATGTATAAGGCCTAATTGACCCCAGATTAGAAAAGGGTTTCTCTGACTTGAAGAACCCCCCGGAAAGTGTCCTTCGTGCTGCAGCCGGACTCGCTGCTTGCGAGAGTTGCATTGCTCCTTGCTGTTCAGCCGCTCTCACGCTTTTCGATTGGCTCAAGGTTTGGGGTTTCTGGAAGATGGACATCTCTTTTCCGGAGTCCTGCTAACTGCAGCATCTTCCTGTTCCGAGTCGAAACTCCCTGTAGTCTGAAACTCTCTGTAGGGTTTAGGATGCAGCATGTTGACCTGACAGGGGTTAATGTAGGATTGGACGTCTGCCTGCTGGATCTCTGTGATTCTGTTGCTGCCAAGAGAAGCTCTTTGTGTCATTCGGCTCCACTTGACAACAGCCTTTCCTTGGTCCCGAAGTTTCCTGATCCGAAGACTGTCCTGTCCGTGCCCCAACCCCCGAAAGCCTTTATCTGCGAAGACTCGAGCTGACATCCCTCAACTCTCAACTGAACCCTCTGAGGGCCCATCTTGGCGGCCGGGTGCTTGCCGTCCAGGGCCTGCCATCACCGGTCACGCAACATGTGGCTTCAACACCCGCGAGTTTGGTTCAGCCTTCAAGGCGTTGTTCAAGAAGGAGCAAGTGCAAGTGCAATTGGCCACCACTGTTCCAACTCCTATGCTGAGACATATTCCCTGCATGGGCTGCCAGCAACACCTCCGTGTATGTTTCAGAAAAGATCTCTATGCCCTGCTAGCCAGCCCACTTGGGTCGCTGTCTTGGGACTCCAGGCTGCGTTGAAGATGTGGGGCAAGCAGCACGAGGCAGTGTTCCATCTTTCAGATGAAGCGCTCTTGGTGAGGGTCCGAACCTCCAAGTACTAGCCCCAACACCATCCGCTCCCAAAGCCCCTCGCAGTAGCGGCTTCCATCACGGACCAAGCGCGGCTCGGGAGCTGAGACCAGGCTCGGCTTACTGGCGGAGGCGGGCCTCAGTCCCGACTTTAGGGGCTGAAAGGGTAGGGGGGAGGGGGATCTCTCGAAATTTGGGGAGGGGTCCTGATTGTCAAGACACAAGACCCGAGCTTTGATCAAGAGCAAGATGTATCTGTAGGTTTCTCTGTGCTTCCGGCATCGACACTCCCTCGTTTAGGGTTTCATGTCTGGTATCTGTGGCTGACATGGTTGTGCCAAGCATCCGGCAGACTACCATCTTCATAGTGCTTCTAGACAGTGACGGGACAGAACAAGCTACCAGAACTTGCGACTCATGTATGGTACATGGTGAAGGACATGGGGGCTTCCGAAAATAGGGGATCCTAATATAGTACCTTAAATAGTAGGATCCTTATTATAAGGACCCCAAAATAAGGTACCCTAATTTTCGGAAACTCCCACATCGACGAGTCCATGGCATGGCCAGACCTTACTTTGCAGAGTCTCCGTCCTGCGTGATGGGGTGCAGCGGAAGGGCGACAGCTTCGGTCTGGCCCATACCATAATGTAGGGGCCTTTAATAATTAGAATAGGGTTTGGGGGCCCATTATACTATAAACATAACAAGGAACCCCCAAAATAGTATAGGTTAAAATTAAAAAAAAATTCAGGCCCCTACATTACCCCACCACCACCCCAATCCCGCGCCCATGAGACGCGAAGCAGTTCAGGAACCCCGCATCACTACGAAATTTGTGTTGAAGACCTTTTCTATCTCAGCAACAAGATTCATGCCGCGAGGAAGATACATGTATCCAAATGCCGCCGCGCTGCGGACGCGCCGTTGGCACCTTCTCATATGCTCCAGATTTGGACTGTGCGGGAAGTTCAGAATAACGCAAGAGACACTGAGACAGATCGTATATGGAAACTTTGTGGCAAGGACCGGATGCTTCAGTTTTTTCAGAACTCTCATGTGACTTTTAGCGTGGCTCTTCTCCCAAGACCTGGGATTGGACTCTTGCGCAACAGACCCGGGCAAAAGGTTTCAGCGGTCCGTAGCCTGGCGAGGCCTGAAACACCGAACCCCGAAGGCGAACCTCTGATTCTTCGGGCCACCCTAGTGACCCGCCAAGGAGACTCTGGAGCGACGGGCCTCCAACCAGGCGCGTGGCGAGACGTAGGGTGCACTCTCTGGGCACCTGGAGCTGCTCGATTCATGGTTTAAGCTGTCGGGCTGTGGGTCCTGGTCGTAGGTTGAAGGTTCAGAAGGGCCATAAGGTTTGCAAGGCAAGGCTTCGGCTTTAGCTTGAAGCCATGGCCGCTCTGAGTGTAATCGGATTCGCGTACCCAGGCCTCACTGGCAGTCCTTGGTAGTTAATGGAGCCGAGCAAGCTTGGTTCCGAGTTGGTGAGCTCCGACCGAAAGTACACCCTAGACAGCTGGAAAATGTTCCATAGAGCAGCTCTGTACAGCAGCTGCCTTACGGCAGAACCCTAAAAGTCCACAGTCCATGTTCTGGGACAAAGGAGCGCGCGCAAGAAGCTCGATGGGCGCTGAGGGCACCAAGAAAATCACGACAGGACACCCGCCACGCTTGGGTCTGGGGTCCGCGAGTTAGCGAACAAACGCCGCCATTATCTCTATAAGACTGCGACCCTATAAACTGCATCTGCATCCCTGAAGCACTCACGCTACGAGCACCCGGCCCCGTGCGTCCTGCACCGACAGATCCCTTGAACTGAAATGAAGCTTTTGCTGAGGCCAAGGCTTCGTGACAGCCGGAAGATCCTCCTCCTCGAAGGCTGCTAATGGCGGATATTGCTTCTGAGTACTGGAAATGGGGTGCTCCAAGTGGTGGAACGACACAATGCTTTTTCTTTTTTGCTTGACAGACATGGAACGTTTACAGAAACCCTGAAGTCATAAAGCAGCCCTACCAAACGCCCTCAGCCCCCATGAAGCCAATAAGCCTTAAACGACCAAAAACCAAAACTTGCAGGTATCGACCAACACCCTTTTCACGCCTCTTCTTCGGAGTTCGGCTCCAGCCAGTCGGTCGCCCTGGAAGCCGGGTCGAGGACGGCAGGAAGGCGCAAACGGGCACAACCAACCACCAACAACCGTCGCCAGTACTGTCACGCGTATCATAACAGCGGCTATGGTTGTAGTCAATGTTTACAACCATGATGATGCTTACTGCAATTACATGACGACGATTGCGATGTTATGATAATCTATATACCGTCATCTCTTTTGAACATGCCATCTTAATTTAAGAGTCTGGTCATCAACGTGTTGAATATTGCCGGTAACTGCGTGTCCGAACATTGCTCACCACCTGCTGGTGCAAGCATTGTTCTGTTTCTCAATGGTAATGACAAGAGTATCCGTTTGTGATTTGCACCGTTTGTTGTTCTGAACGGATCCAGAACAATCAATCATCAGTCTGCCATCAGCCGGTCCTGTCAATGGCTGAATCCTCCATGCGTTTTTGGACGAGCTTCACAACCACAGAAAACAAGTTCGGCTTGTTTGAGACCCGCAAAGCAAAACCGCAGCACATCGGTCTTGGTTTTAAGCCCTTCGTAAACATCTTATTTAAAGCCCAAAACATCAGCCTTGCAATGGTGCTGACGTCTTCATTGTCTTGTTGTTCTTGATATGATGTTTGTTGAGAGAGAGAGAGAGAGAGAGGGAGAGAGAGAGCGAGAGAGTGTGTGTGTAGATCAATACAGGGATACATGTGCAATGTAGTAGTAGCAGTAGTAGTGGTAGTAGTAGTAGCAGCAGCAGCAGGAGTAAGAGTAGGAGTAGGAGTAGGAGTAGGAGTAGGAGTAGCAGTAGCAGTAGAAGTAGTAGTAGTAGTAGTAGTAGGAGGAGGAGGAGGAGGAGGTAGAGGCAGTAGCAGTAGCAATGGCAGTAGCAGCAGCAGTAGGAGTAGTAGTAGTAGTAGTAGTAGTAGTAGCAGCAGTAGTAGTGGTAGTGGTAGCGGTAGCGGTAGTGGTAGTGGTAGTGGTAGTGGTACTGGTGGTAGTAGTGGTAATAGTGGTAATAGTGGTAAAACCCGTATAGTGAATTGAGATGAGACGTTGTTACTATAGGGGCATCAATATGTACTTGTACTATTCCCTGAGGTTCCTCACTGTAGTTTTAGTAGGATTTACACCAAAACCCTAGTATAGTCATAAAGGCCCCAAGTCTTGCCATAGCCCAGGGCTCTCTGTAGGCGCTGTTTTTTCCGTCGTATTTTCTTTTTGGTTTTCCAGAACGGGTTTTTTTCGGTTTATGGTATTAGTGCTAGTACCAATGCTAGTATTAGTACTAGTACTAGTAGTAGTCGTCGTCGTAATCGTAGTCGTACTAGTACTAGTACTACTACTGCTACTACTACTACTACTACTACTACTACAACTACTACTACTACTAACAACTACTACTACTACTAACAACTACTACTCCTACTACTACTACTACTACTACTACTACTACTACCACGACTACCCTGCTACTGCTACTGCTACTGCTACTGCTACTGCTACTGCTACTGCTAGTGCTACTGCTACTGCTACTGCTACTGCTACTGCTACTGCTGCTACTAATTACGACTACTACTGCTACTACTACTACTACTACTACTACTACTACTACTACTACTACTACTACCGCCACCCCTTGGCAACCTTTGCAGGCTAAACCCTGAAGAACACACCCACCGCAACTCCGAACCTTCATTGAACAAAGGCAGCAACCAACATACAACCGTTTCACAACCCTAGTGAACATTTCTGATAGCACTACAACGAAACCGTGAACACCAAAACCCCAAACCCGTGCTGTGAAACCGTAAAGACCGACAGCCGACACCGGAAATTAGAAACCCAAACCCTGTACTCTTCAACCGAGCAACTCATCTGACCGAAGCTGAAGGACACCCACCTGCGGCTTGTAGAGCTTAGGGTGTAAAGGTTGAGAGTTTAGGGTTTCGGGCCCAGGTAAAAGGCAGGCTGAGAGTTCTATAAGTGTTTCATGAGGATGCGCTTACTACTGTTTGTCTTAAAGGCATTGCAATACGGACTCTACTCGTGCATCATGACGCTTTAGCTTTCAGGGCTCGGCTTCTGTGTTTGTCTTGAAGTGCAGCCTGCAACGGTTTGTGATTGAGGGTGCTAGTCTTTAATTTTGGGCTGATGGGTTCAAGCATTTAGCTAGGGCCGCAAGGTGTTAGGATGTAGCTCAGGGCTCAGAGTTCAATTTGAAGCCAGCATTGCTGCCACGGACCCCAGATGTTGTCTGATCGTTCGTGTCAATCTTGCACAGCAAGATCATGCGGAGAGCCCCCAGATTACTGCATCGGGCACTTTGCCTTGAAGAAGGCTATTTACCACGGCACCTCCGAGCATGGCATCGGCTCCGTTCATTAGAACGTACCGCATGACCAAATCGGCTGTGCATGCGGCTTTTCAGTTGGTGCAAGAGTAAACCGGGAGCGTCGTGAGGGAAGGCATAGTCAGTGATCCAAAAACGAAGGGCTGCCCGTCCCCATTGCAAGTTGGGTATGCTTCGCGGCATTCGCTCGTTGTTCATCCAAATCAAGGGCTTGCTAGGCGCTGCATTCACTCAATCGCTTCGTGGTAGCATGCATCGCGCTGCCATTGCATGACGACTTCTTTGCGATTTGCAAGGGCTGATGCTGCTTTTGCTCCTGGTTGGGTACATGGACCCTTTGGGTTACCTGGGTAAACCCTGGGCCAGTTTTCCAAGCCCCAAGCCCCAAAATGTCCCGACCCTGGCGCCTACGGGCCCTCCCCTAGCCAAACCCAAGAAGGCAAAAGGCGAAGCTTTACTCCCTGAACCCAGGGTTCAGGGTTTAGGGTTTAGGATTTAAGGTTAGGCTTTAGGGTTTAGGATAGGGTTTTAAACGGTAAGCCCAAAACCCTCAACCGAATTTTCCTCTTAAGTGTTGACTGCGGCTCAGGTAAGCCGACACTCTGACGTCCCAACCAACGCAAAACTTCGAGAAGACGCTTTAAACCCTACAGTAACTCGGAGAGTCCAACCCTCAATGCTGAATTGTACGATACCTCTATACAAGCCCACTAGATTGAACGAGATACGGTTTAGGGTTTCGGGTTTACAATTTTACCCGCCCCCTGTTAAATACATGCGAGGAGCCATGAGGATCACGTAGAGCATCAGAGCCAAGTACATATGGCCAAGCTGCGTTACCCAGAACCTCTCACGGCTTTCGAAGGATTAAAAAAATGTTGCTATAGGAGTTCTCTAGAATTAAGTGGTTTCAATGATGCGCTCCGACAAAGGGCTCTTATGAGGGTTTCTATAAAGGTCGCTGCAAGGGTTCCTAGATTGGGCTTTCTGGAGCGTCGGATGGGAGGAATATGCTATGGGGTTTCAGGGCTTTAGGCTCCCTAAACCCTCCACCCTCAACCCTA
>CAJNDV010034230.1:82739-101291 GCA_905221635.1 Symbiodinium sp. CCMP2456 | reverse complement strand
ATGGGTCTTTAAGCTGGGGGTATCGTCGTTTTACAATGCTTCATAGCAGGGTTTCCCTCACATGTGCGCGCATTCACCCAGAATGTTGCAAGGTGTTGCCCTGAAAGCCGCGCATGGAGGGGTGACCGCAGAGGGGGGCAGCCGCTAATCCAATATGCTTAGTTGTGATAGCGCGTGGTTGTCCTTTCAAGCCGGCTAATGAGCGAATGGTACATAATGGCGACGGCCTCACCTTCAAAATTCACAGACTATCCATGGGAACTGAAAGCCACCGCTTCCCGTTCGTGTTCATCTAAGACTGATGCGGCAGGCAGCAGAAGTCTTGTTGCGCCATCCAAATGTAGACCGCTACCATGCCAGAGGTCCGGATTGTTATGGCTTGTGCTCGCAAGGATCTACCAATGGGTGGCTTCCATGCTGTTGAGGGCTCGGAGTGGAGCTTGAAGTTCTGGGAATGGGTTCCCTGTTTCGGCTGTCTCGGTCTACGGTAGTAATTGCGGTGCTACGGTGCACGGTTGTGAGGGTTGCGAGATTATGATATTAGATATTGTGGCTTTGTGGTTCTGGGCTTCATGATGCACTCCGTCGGGCCATCGAGTGTCCGCAATCTGTGGAGCTTTCGGGAGCATTCTGGGTCCTGAATGTCGGGACCCCCGCAGCTGGCTTCATTCGAGCGAATGCCGACATCTCAGGGAATCATTTCATCACTACATGGACCTCCACTTGTGTGAATGGCTGTCAGAAAGACCTCCACTTGTGTGAATGGCTGTCAGAAAGACAGGCGGTTACGCTTGATAAACATTTATTTCGGGTGCATTCTGACGACCTGAATCGTGTTGCTAAACCTTCGCAACGACCACAGAGCTGCAATTTTCAATTATTCAGAAAGCCGTTTGGAGCCCTGATGTACAACCTTACTGAGTTCAACTCCCCTAATCCTTAAACATTGAGGATGTAAACCACAACAAACCCCGGTTAAAGCCTTGAGATCCAAAATTACCGAAGCCTTAAAGCCCTACCAAGACCCTTCCTCAAGTTGACCATTCTACACTTTGTGATTCAAGCGCGGCCTACGAACAAGTATCTGCAAAGTCTGATACTTCAGATCTGCTCTGCTTGTTAAGCCACCCTCCCACGCAAAGCACATCACAGCCAAGAGGCTTTCAACCATGGTCCATAATTAAAAGCTCAAAGTGCATGATATGAAGGGCTGCGCATTGCCCTGCTGCGACATGCTACCAATTATCATCCCAAAGGATCCAGATCCAGCCTGTAACGTCGGTCTGCACCGTTGGCAGACACGCGCCTGGGCACAAGTGGTCCGCAAATGACACGGACGGTGGTGCTCTGGGAAATCGCATGTCCGATACTTGAGGGACCCCAAACTAAGCTCGAAATAGCCAGACCATTCAGTACAAGGGCCGTTCTCCAAAGTTTCCGAAAGCATTCCTTCAGTTTTCCATGGTTTCCGGGCTCAGTGCTCAGCACCGTGAGCCGTCAAACGTCAGGGAGCTGCTTCTGTGTTCCCGTCGTCTTCCTTGTACCATAGAGTTGCTTGTTCATGGCCAAGGGGCCATGCACTGCTTGCACCATACGAACTTCAGAATATGTCAACGAGGCATCTGCCGGTCCTTCACGTCACAATTAACGGCCACCAGGAGCTGCTGACTAAGTCACAAGGATCTTGAACCGCTGTTGCTGTTGCAAGCGGCCCTGGTTTCTTTAAACTTGCCCCTACCTTCGGAATGTAGGGACCCCTTTTCTGAACCACCTTGCCAACCCCAACAGGAGGCTCCCAAGGAGGGCTCTGCTGGGAGATCCTCGTACACAGGACCCTACCACCGCCCTATTCTCAAATAGAAGCTTATTGCATATGATGGCATCTTCTGGTATGCTATCGTTCAGCAAAGCATGCTACGATACATTCTCTTCTTGCAGCCGCCGGCGCGTCACCAAAGGCAGCTCGCGCACGTCTAGCCAGTCTTCCCACTTGCTCTTGACCTGACGAAACCCTCCCTTCTTGGAGGATCATGGGGCTTAGTAAGTCAGGCTATAAGTCCCCTAATTGGGGCTAAGTATAGTTAGTTATAAACCTACTTGCTAAGTCCCATGATCCTTTAAGTTTCCTTTCCTTGAGGGCCTTGATCGTCGGATCACTTACGTATGGTTCCTTATGACTTCTGACAGGAAAGGTTCGCACAGCCTTGAAGGTTTGTGTCTGGTAGTAGTGTGTGGTTCGATTGGAGTACGGTGCATCTGAGATCCCATGCTTAAAGCCCCCTCAAAAAGTCCTGAATCCTGCCACCTGGTTTAGTCAGGTCATCATCCTCTTTCCACTTTAATGAACCAGGAAGAGCAGGGGGTCCATGATGTGATGAATCGCTTCTGTGACGTGCATTAATTTAAGGAGGACTGCATAAATGGAGTTTGCAAGGCCTTGCACGGCCTCATCAAGCCTTCGGAATGGGGAAGAAGAAGGCAAAATTTCCTCCACTCTGAAGCCCCGCGCAACTGCTCCAAACCACAGGCATCCAACACTGACAGCCCCAAACATCCTGCTGAAGAGTATCAACTGTGATGCGTCCTCCTAAAGGACCACAAGCAAGCACGGGGACGAGCCTGCGAACCGTTCTCTATGCACTTCGTGACAGGAGGCAGATCATCGTCGGAGTCCTCTGCAACTTCCGAGTGGGCTTTGAGGTCTGAAATACTTAGTTACGCATGCGCATTACCACCGTTGTGCTTACTAATGCCAACTATACTGTTGCTGTTGTCAAACTGTGTGGCGTCTGTTTCTGTCGATGTATCTACCATCCAGGCCTCAATTCTTGTGAACAGCAGTTAGCTACAGGCAAGAGGCCGGCCCAATCTCGAGTTGAAAGAAGTAGAATTAGCATAGTTTGGCCTAGGAGCTGCACACCGCTACAGAACCTCAAGACTCAAGATTCCTGTCCGGCAGGTCACGGCTTGAGCACCCCCCGGTCCTCCTCACGTTCGTTGTGCTGACATGGCCTGCCTCAGTCTTAGCCCGGGATCCTCTTCGTTGAGCTAGAACCCTAATCTCTTGACCAAGCCTTGAGGCGTCTGTGGAGAGCCTTAGTTCGGCCTCCACAAAAGCAACCGAGCCTTTCCAGCGCCATCCGGCCCCATGCCAACCAACCCTCCAATCGGTTTCCGGCCCCTGCTCCCCTGTGCCCTGCGGCTCCTAGCCCGGAGCTTTAAAGGATCTGATGCAAACACTGCACCCTCCGATCCGAAGGCTGGATGCACCGTGCCGGCTTTAATGCAGCCGTCCCCTCTCTGCCCACGCCCTCCGAGCTCGCATGCTGCGAGATTGCAAGTGGTGCTTTGCAGGGGTCGCCACAAGAAGCGGGCAATGCAGGTGCAGGAGTATACCTACCTGTACCGTGAATAAATTTAACAAGGAAGGCGGTCGTGACAGCACTTATTCAATGGCTTGAAAGCCTTGCGGCAAAGGAAAGCTCGGGTGCTCATGACGCGTACGAATGTTTGTGGACAATGATGCTCATGCATGGTCCGCAAGACGAGAAACTGATGTTCATGATGCTTCTGCTGGTGCTGAGCGTCCTCGGATTGGACGACCACAGTGCCCTTGCGGTCCGAATGTTGGTGATGTTGCTAGCCTGCCTTTGCCCAGCATATACCCTTTGCTTCAGAAACACGCCCAACGCCGTCTCACGCACCGTCGGGTGGGCCCTTACATGCGTTTTTGAGGGTTCCCGAACGGTATTCTGGCCCCCATCGTGGCTTTCTGATTCTTGGGAGCAGACGATATGATTGAAGACTAATTCGGTGTGCTTCGGGGGCGTATACGGGCTTGCCACAGCCAAACACCAAGTGTAGCACTGGCTGAAGTATGAAAACCTTTCTTCTGCATCGATTCGTGGCGGCCGGCCTGTCGGATCTTTGCCGCCCTCTCCGTTGGGTAGCCTTGGGCAGCAGGGTCTGGTTCGGAAGGGATCTCGGCTTCGAGGGAAGCTCTTACCAGGGGCTTCTGCAGTGGAAGTCGCGGAGGGTGCAAGGGCTTGCAAGGAATGCTATTGCTAGCCAGTGAGGTTGTTTGGATGTCATACGGTTCTGTCGGAATTCAGCAAGATGAAATCCTTTGGTGCTCGTGCTCAAAGTGGGCCCTGTTGGAAGCCCAAAGCCCAAAACCTGCACGCCTGAACCCGAAACACCCCAAGCCGAAAAGCTGAAAATCCACACCGAAGAACCCAAAGAGCTCCTCTGACTCAGAACATAGGGGCGTTAATAATTACAGTAGAATAGGGTTTTGGTGCCCATTATACTATAGTCAAAATACGGAGCCCCCAAAAGAAGATAGGTAGTTATTAAGGCCCAGGGCGAGGGGCGGCTCCTCGGGCTGCACCCAGGCCATGGGCTTCTTGCTGGGAATCTGCTCTGCCTCGCCCTGGCCAGGCTCGGGGTCATAGTGGCGATCGAGTTTGGCAGAAGAGTGGAGTCGTATTCTGATGGAGTATGAGTTGGGATTGCATGGTGATTCGAGCGGCTTCGAGGTGTGGGTCAAGATTGGACATGTTGGGTCCAAGATCTCGGAATTCAAGTGAAGGATGCGCACTTTCAGGATTGTAGGTTGCTCAGCAATAACAACTTCGCATCGTAATTGTCAAGATGCAGGAGCACAGACTCATGAAACGCGAGGAGCCACTACAGTGCTACACTCTCCATCGCCTGCCTTGCAGGACGATTCCCCCTGCCTTCTGCCACAGCATCGCCGACCTTCGGCGAACGGGCGATGCAGCAAGCGGTGCCTGCCATGAATGCGTAAGCTCAAATGTTTGCCAGCTTGGTGAAGTGCTTTGCCTGCATAAGGGGCGCGAAGGTCGACAACCTACTTTCTAAATTATATTAGTTATTAGCCACTCGGCAATCGACGACCACGATTCCACCAAGCTCCAGTAACGATCTGTATCTCTCTGCCCAGGCGCTGCTTGTGCCGGATACCTGGGCTTTGTACAGAAATTGGGGTGCTGATGGATAGAACCCTATTTCCTTGCATCCTCCACGGCAAACGGAAGAGGGTTTTCAACGGCAGCAGAAGCACCAAATACAAGCTGCACATCATAACGTCTTTGCACCACGGACTTGAGCCCGAACCCACCCAACAACAGTCGTGTTGTACATGGGCTCATCAAGTCCATCATGGGAGCCAACATGTTCGGAAGCAGGAGGACTTTTCTATTCGCAGTTCGAAGCACCACACGACGTGTAACATAAAGCCATAATGCAGCTGTCTGCGCAACTCCGCTTCGGATGAGCTCACTGCCCTTGGCCTCACGACCGCAGTGCTGTCTACCAGGACCACCCATGTCCCTGCCGCCCTGCCAAAAGGGGGGGGGCTCGTTGCGGCCGGATCACGCTGTGCCTGAGCTGCCCGGCAGCGCCACGAGCAATGGCGAGGCAGCGCGGCGCGCCTGAGCCGGAGAAAGGAACCCCCCAGGGGCATTCGTCTCAGTGCCAGGAACCCTTCCGCACCTGGCCGTCTCTGTCTGGGTCTGTATGCAGGAGTTTTGGATGTAGCTATATAACCAGCATCCGTAGATTCAGAAGTCTAAGATGTAGAAATACCTAAGCAGCATAGAGGCATATATGCATACTCGAACAAGTCACGACTGGATCGTCAAGAGCGTGGACGACGAACGCTTACAAAATGACCATGCGCGAAATAGACTTGTCAAGCACCAGCGAATAACTGCTGGTGCATGTGGGTGTATTTCGAGATATGTGCAAATCGGTACACATAACGACCAGTGGCTCGTGGATTTTCCGCATGACTTTCATGCCGTTGTCGCCAGTCAAGATTCTCGCAGGCAGCCCACTCCAGGATCTTAAGAACCCGAACTCGACAAGCACTTCAGGGGAAGCTCATCCGACCCTCTTCGGAAAGCTTCGACGCCAGTTCCTTTTCCAAGGCTTCGCTTGACTTGTGACTTGTGTTTGGGGAACTAGATGTATCGAGCACTGCAATAACGCTTTTGTTGATGAAATGAGATTTCGGGGCGACAAGAAAGTGTGATACAAATGAAGCTGCATGCAGGACTCTGCCTGAATCATGACTAAAGAAGGATTAAATCCTCTACTCTCACGCTGGCAGAGGGTCAGTGCTATAGACTACTCCCGCAGACCTGAGCTGCTGGAGTTACCAGCCAAGGGGCCGCGCGGCGCGTGTGCCCGCATTCCGCCTGCGTGCAAAGGTCTAGTCTGGGGAGTCCGAAAGCTCTAAGCAGCTTTGGCTCGAAGTCCCGTCAGCCAGTCCTCACCGACAGGACCAGCGTCAAACGAGTCGCAACGTGTGGCGCACTGTGCAGAAGAATTCTGCACCGAACTCATTGCGCATGTGTGGTCGCGGCCCTTGCGTTGAAAGGCTACTGTAGATCCCCTATCTGAACCGCCCCCCGTCCCCAACGGAGCCTCTGTTTCTAGGTCGGAGTGGATGCGGGTGATGCCTTCCAGCGTGCTCAGAAAAAAACAGCTTGAGAAGCAGCCTGATCATGCCTGAATCTGTCTCTGCGACATACACCGTGTGGACAACAAGCCTTCATCCTGCTCTTCTGCCTCCCTCTCCCTCACTACCTCCACACACACACACCCTGTTTGAAGCCGATCTTTCCTGAATGCTACCTCAAGCGCCCAATGCTCTTAGACTGGAAGAGCCAATCAGCGGCTGAACGTGCATTGTTTTTGCATGTAGGTCTAAGTCCAAGCTTCAGAAAGCCCTCGACCTCCGTAAACCTAAACCCCAAGACACACACCCGGGAGCCCCAAACCCTCTTCCACCCAACCCCAGCCATTCCCCAACTTCCCCAACTCTTGAACTAAATCCCGGCCCTCCTGGGAGCTAGGATTCGGGGGATTTTTGGGGGATATAGACACTCTCAATAAGGTCCCTTTTAAGAGAGCCAGAAGTAGGGTTCAGAAGGGGTGCCCTTTAAGGGGTACCCCTAATAACACTACCTACCTCCCCTTAAAATCCCTGAAAACCGGACCTGACCCTTCCCGGGCCTCTGAGGCGCAGCAGGCTCAAAGCCTCGAAAGCGACTCTCGGAAGCTTTCGAGGGCTCAGGGTTTGGGTTTAGGGTTTAGGGTTTAGGGTTTAGGTTTCCTGCTCTTAGGGTTTTAGGGTTTCAAGGGTTTGGGCTCAGTTTTTTTTTTGAGGGCTCTTTGGATGTCCGCCGACGTCTTCCCAACCCACATTGGGGGAGGCAGTTTATGCTTTGGGGCTCAGGGTTTCCTGCTCTTAGGGTTTCGGGTTACAAGGGTTTGGCGCCTTAGGGTTTTGAATTTTAACTCTTGTTTTAGGGGTTCAGGCTTGACCATGAGCTTCAGATCTGATGCTATCGTACGCCTCGCTTGCCAGCCAAGCTGCTCCCTCGGTTCTGGCCCTCGTCCTGCGCACGCGAAGAGGCGAAGGGCTTGGAGCTGAGGTCGTTTGTCTACATCAATCTTGTCATCCAAACCTCGAAATCCTGAAGCTCGAATGCTCGAGTTGCGTACTCCCTGCCTCGGGTGGCTGACATGGGGCTTGGGGTTTCAGCATGTTGACTAAAGCTCGCCGAAGTACCGTACTCTGCGTACGAGGATCAGATACGAGTAGCATTCGGTAGTGTTAAATCGAGCTGACAACAGGATTACGGGTGCAGCGATCGTGGAAACCAGGGACCCGCTGGGGGTGCTCAAACTTTCGAGATCAGGGTGACGGTGACGTCTGCAATTCACAAGATGACCGCCGCCCCCTTCCTGTGGAACAGGCTGCGGGCTCGCCGTGAAAAGCTTTGGCCAGGATGCGGTTGCATCACGCGGATGGCGTCTACGTCGGCCGGAGTGGAAGGACAACGCGACAGGTTGTTAGTCATCTCGCTGGCATGCGCCGGTCAACGACTTCTATCTAGCAGTGAATAGAATTGATGCAAAGGGCAATGAAAGTTGCAGAACTGAGGGCTTTGAAGGATTGGCTGTGACGTGGAAACATGCCTCGCTTCCGCTTAAAAGCAAAGACTTACTTAAGCCTTGACCCTGCGACAGCGCCGGGATGCGCTGCACACGTGAGTCTCCAACCAACGCACACCAGCAGGACAGTAACAACGCCGTGATATCCAACCCTGCTTCAGGGCAATCTGCAACAAGCAACGCGATCAACAACAAGTCGCCGATGGACACATGGATGCGGCTGCAGATCAAGACGAGCCCTGGCCCTTCAAGGGCAACCAGGGAACGAAGCGCGCAGCCGAGGAGTGGGCAAAGACCAGTTCGCAAAGGCCGAATGCGATGCCCAAAGCCTTCGCGCCGCACAGAGATGATTTTTTCGGGCTTCAGGGTTGAGGGTTTCAAGGCATTTACGTTTCGGGGCTATTTGGGTTTATGAGGGTTAGGCTTTGAGAGCTTTTAGGGTTAATTAGGGGTATCGAGGACTCAGGTGCTATTGCTTCTTAGTCTTAGCAGCGAGCATTGCCCGGTCGCATGGCCAAGGCTTCAGGGTGGCAACTTCCCGCCAACATCCGTCTCTCGCAATGCCCCAGGCCCCTGACTCAGGCATCCGCAAGCGCTGTAGGGGTCCCAAAGAACCCACAAGCCGTAATTACGAGTCTCAAGTCCCCTACAACTCTTGCCAAACTGCAGGCCCACCTCGATCTGGCGGTAGCGGAGCCCGACCACAGCTGCCAGAATTACCTGGGGCCAAGTTGGCATCAAAACCCCCAATGTCCTAGACGGGGCCTTTGCACGCTGGGATACCTCAGACTTCAGCATTCCTGATTCCACAGCGGGGTCTCCGGACGCTCCGTCCAAAACCTTGTGGGAGCTTCGAAGGTCTCCGCTGCATCGCAGGTCCGAGGTCGCTGCTACAGCTGCGAGCATCACTGCCACCGCGTTGCTCAGTCCTGCTGCACCGACGGACTCTGGTTCAACCCGAAGACGGCCGCACAACAACCATTCCTAAAGCGCAGACTTCGGGTTTTGGAAAGCTGGTTCATTCCAAGTTTCTTGCAAACCTTCTCTCTCTCTGAGCCCCTTCACCCGAACCACGGAATCCCACACCTCAACTCCGGAACAATCCAACCCGGGAGACCTTTCGAGAGTTTCAGTCTTTTGGGGTTCTGCTTCCCAAACACCTCTGTGTGCAACTTCCTGAAATGAAGTTCTGAGGCCTGATATCGAAGACTCGCAACCTACCTGGAACCCTCAACTCTCTGCAATGCTGCGGTGTGCTGCCACCTTTTCTTACCCTACCTCAGAGGAGGACAAAGATGCTGATTATTCAGGATCCTAAGCCATTCTACAGTCCGATGCCAAAGGCTAAGCTTGCGCACGTGTTCAGGCAACGTCTACGAAAATCGACAGTCCCTGCGAAGCAGACCCCGACCCAAGCGCTGGGTGGCGCACCCCACAAGCGACCCACGGCGGCCACGCCGCTCTGCAATGAGGATTTCGGACTTGTTGTGTTGATCATGGGATGGGAGCTCAAGATGAGTGCAGGCTCTGCAGCTCGTGCTGCTCAACCATTATAATTATACAAAACTCCGCAAAACTCAACATGAGCTGCGCTCTTTGTGCGAGACTGCTGGCCCCATCCGTATCCCAGCAGGTGTGGGTCACTATGGTCGTGCAAGATGGCCGCCGGCAGGCTGATAGACTCCTCGAAGGTGCCAGCCGAGGCACCGCACCTCCGGCCACTGAAACTGAAAGGTTCCTGCACGCCTCAACGGCGTGTTGAAGATCAGCGTCTGGCCATAATGGAGGGTGAGGAGACTGGCTGCAAAGTCGTAGTTCTCCTCGTTCGTGGGCGTGTCGGGGAGCTTGGGTTCAGGGGACACCTCCGGGGCGTGCCAAACCTCGTCAACCAAGGATTGCAGGCTGTCGTAGCGGGTCAGCAAGAGCAGGAGCTCTTTGCGGCCTGCCTTGCTCCCCATAAACAAGCTCAAGCCTAGGGCGAGCCGGGCCACACGAGTGCGATGCAGCTTGTTTGGGCCCACTCCAGCACCAGAGCTGGCACCGAAAGACAGCTGCATTCCGTAGGACTCATCAGGCCAGAAGGGAGCCAGAGTCTCCATCAGCGCCTGTGCATCCTCCTCGAATGCATCGTCTCTGGACGGATGTGCGCCTTCCCTTCCTTCCCTTTGCAATGCCTCGTCCAGAATGTTGGCTGCCGACTGCAACACAGGATCATTGCGCGGCAAGCGCAAGCAAAGGAGCCATCCGTCTCCTGAGCGGATCCAGAGGGCTCTGGCATCGCAGTCCATCTGTGCACTGAGTCACACATGCACGTAATTAAGGAGAGAGAAGGCTGGGAGGCTGGGGCCTCGTGGAGGGCCTGAGCCCAAGAGCGGTCACGAGCGAGATGAGCATGCCCATGGCTTCGACGGAGCCCGATGACCTTGAAATCCTCTGTGCAACAGGCCTATAGATCTCCTGACAAGGTATAGGCACGGTCTGAGCTCGAAAGTCCAGACCCACACTGAACCCATCGGCACGAGTATCTGAGCAAGGAAGGGGAAAGTCACGGTTTAATTGGCGCCGGCCACACCATCTCAGAAACCATGGCGATGATGCATTCCACAATGAGCAGGGCGGTTGTAAACCAGCACCTGCAGGGTTTGGTTGAGTGCCACCCGTCATTCTGGAAAATCACATCCTCGATGCAGCCTTGGACTGCCTCATACATGTGCATGCATGCCAGAGGCATATCTACTCTCAATCCCTCACTCAAAATTTTCCTGAATCGAACAGTCTCCCTAAGCCGACATGCAGCATCCCATGCTAAAACATTCTCGGGACTGTGCAAGTCCCTTGGGCGCACCATCCACGGCCGAAGTTGTCCCGAATGCAGGCACTGTGGCCTTTCAAGGGGGCCGGCTGGACAATCTTGGCTAATGAGCTAATGACAATGATCGCAAAATGGAGGCACTACCCAGTCCAAGTTGAAAACGAAGCATTGCGGTGTCGGTGGCAGGATAATGATTCCTATGGTCCTCGGAAGTACCCTTTGACCCAGTGGGCCTTGCTGCGTGCAAACACCGAGCCGCACGGTCAGATCCTGCAGGATTTGGGGATATTCTGGGGGGGACTTCGGCTTAACCCCCAAATCCGAACTCGTGGCTGTGACATGTGGGGCATGGCGGGTCTTTGGAGCTTCAGGGAGCCGATCCCTTGCAACGTGCAGCCCGCTGTCGCTGGGTTCTATGGACGCACCAGGTATAGCCGTTGCAAGGCTTGGGTTGGCGATGACGTTTCGGGCCTTGAGGGGCTCAAGGGAGGCCTTCAGGGTCTCGGGGGTCTGTTCTCTTCATCTTTCTTCGCCTCGCCTGCGCCATGAAAAGCACGGGGATCAAGAAGACCTGCCAGCCGACTCCGGTCTGCACTGCTCTTCGAGACAGAGGGTCAGTGGGCCAGGACTGCTGTAGACCACGGCCTTGGAGTACTAAGTGGAGTTATACGGCTTTGTGGCAATCAGACAGGACGTCAGACAGATGAAGAGGCACGACGATTTTCCATTCTCCCAGAAAGAGGATTCTGCTCTTGCATTCTTAGAAAGTTTGAGAAATCACAGGAGGGGGTTGGGGGGCGGGGATCGTTGATTAGGGGTCTTTTCGCTCAGGTTTCGTGCTCGAGCCCCAAAGCTTTCCTGCAAGACCTTCGCCTCGAGCCCACTTCTGACAGCACCTCAGGCAGGGGATCGGGGTTTCAACGCTACTATAGCATACTGTAGTATAGCGGCCAGAATAACGAGCGCGCAAAAAGCCTTGTTAGACAGACTGGATCCCCAGGTGCCGTTCATGGCCGGTGTCAAGGTGCAAGCGCGTGGCTGTGTAGAGTTTGGGCTTTAAGGGTCTAGGAGTCTAGATTCTGGGGTTCGAATCGGAACGGTAAAACACAAAGCCCAACGCCCTGCAAAGAAGCCCTTGCCAAAATCGCCTGCAGCGGCAAAAGGGCATAGCCCCACCTGGTGGACGGAGGAACTTCTTGGACTTGAGGGCTCAATGCATGAAAAGGTTCCGTGGCTCTTGCTCTAGGTGCTTTTCAAAAGGATTAACCAGCATTTATCTCTGGAAAGACCCCATTTCCGGCGTCTGTGTGGGCTCGCAACACCCGCCATCCCTTGAGTGGTTTTCTCCTGCTCTGAAGCATAAGACGTGCCCAAATCTGAGGGTCAGGGTTCCAGGACTCTGGTCCCCATAGCAAGGCCTGAGCCTGAGCCCTACAGCGCCCCCTTGAAGCCCAGAAGTGCCGGAAGTTCTTCGACTTCGCCTCGAGCCAGACTGGCCCGCCACCAGCAGGCAGCCGGCATCAGTGTCGGCTAAGCAGACCAGGAGTCCTTTGAACTTTGAAACTGTTGCTTGGCGCGTTTCGCTGTGGAGAGTCTTCGGGTAGGATCGTCAGTTGAACTGCAGAGCTCAGTTTGGGCACGAGTGCATGTTTGAGGCTCCAGACCTGCCTGCGGGCAGGCCTACTAGTTAAATTCACGTATGATCTTCGTGTGATCCTGCAATCCTTCGAGTGTCGCAAGCCAAGCCCCAACAGACTTTGTAGCCTCGCAACTCGAAGAAGACAGGCTGCTCAGTTACCATGATCCTATCCGTGGCTGAGCATCAGGGGCGATAACAGATCTCCGCCCCGCCTTCCACTTGTCCTTGATGGCAGATGTTCCCAACACGAGACCTCCCCCACGGACCGAGGCCCTGCCCAGTCCTGGTCCTAACACAGAGAACGACCAGACGAAGCCGGAGCCTGCGGGAAGAACTGCCGCTCGGGCTGGAGATGCTTTGGGGCTCAGGCTCTCAAGTGAAAAGCGGTGGCGCAAAGGGGAGTCTCGCTGCTTGTATACTCAGCTCCATTTTGGCCGCTGACAGCGAGAATCTTTCCGCCTTGCCCATGTTCACTGCCAATCCCTCTTATCAACGCTGGCAGGAACTTGCGATGCAATACCCACTGCCACTTCGATTGCCATGCGATTGTGACTATCGCGTTAAATGATCGCGCTCAATGGCAGGGTGCAAAGAAGAACCTCACCTACCACGATGCTCGGCACAATTCTGTCACCGTCTTCCGAATCATCACCATCACTATGAAGATTTTTGACGACGGCGATCATGACCATAACTACCGTCGGCATCATGACGACCACGATAGATTGGTGAGCGATTTCGGACATGTTGACAGCTTATGGATGTGCTGCTTTAGATTATCTCTGAAGTATTTGTCACTTCTGATGAACATCAACCGCAATTTCAACATTATCGTGCTGGACAGGCACATCACACCGTGCACTCTCATCAGACCTATCAGCATGCTTACTGCGATATTGCTCGCAGCGAGCACTTGTACAGCGATCGACCGACAGCACCCTGGCTGGCATCTCCAGTTCGCACCCACCGTCAATTCTACATTCAAGGAAGGCGTCCCAATGCGTCCCACTTGCCTTCCCACTTGTCCAAACCTTTCGCGAGCAGTGGCTTCCGATCTTCGTCCGAGCGCTGGGCCTGCGTGGAGAGTGAAAAGCGCGTCTCTCAGCTAGCTTCGGCATATGGAGTAGGGTCTGTATTGCCACCGAGGTCTCCCCATACCACTATCCAAAACATGCACTGACCAGGATTCATTCCTAAGGAACTCTACATACACTCACAGTTCTATACAGTCTAATACAACACAGTCTGAGTCTAAGCTAACCTGTCATGTCGTGATGCTGACGGATCGTCTTTTCGGGAGATATTGCAAGCCGTAGCTAGCTGCAGAGTGACCTGAGTGCAGGAGCCAGGAGTCGCATGGGACGCCACACCGGGCATACTTCACCTCGAATCCGCTGCGAATCAACATCTCCAAGCAGATCTCCATGCTGTCCACAGAATAAAAATTGATTTGCAGCTGGTCAATCTCGTGCAGGAAGCCTGTGGTTTGCAGGTGCAGCAGGAAGACGGTCTCCTGTCCTTGCACATCCATCATGAAGGCATCAACGTGCTTGTGTCCGAGCCTTTGTGCAGCCACCGTTGACATGAACCCGCTGGGGGACCAGGTAATGCAGTGTTCAGTGAAGTTATATCTCTGCCCTAAGGTGTTGTCTGAGTCATTGCAGGGATGAAATGTGTGGACTTCGCATTGTGGAGCAAGAATGTCCAAACCGACTTCAATAGAAACGTTATCAAAATGTCGTAGGTTGAACGCCACACATGGGCGCACACGTCCAAGCAATGCTAACTCGCAAAGGTATCCAAAGCTTCGAAGCGCGTAAGGATGTTCCTGCAGGCGAAGATCTTGAGCCACGACAAGCTGTCCAGGTCCAGAACGACAGTGCCTCACAGAATAGTTAGCAAGCACTTTGTCGCAAGGAGCGCCAGGCTTTGGGCGTCTGCCAGGAAGGTAGGCCTGGTAGGCTTGGTCTGCAGCCCGGTGTCCGGTCAGTGTCTGGAAAGTTTCAACCAGGACGGCATCTGTAGGATGTATCGAGTCTCGGATGTCCACCTTACGATCGTACGTTCGGTAGACGCGCCATCCAAGCGCAAGAGCAGCCTTTGTACCAGCGGCATTCAACTGCTGCACTCGGTTTCCCCACCAATAATCCCCCCGCTTCATGGTGTCTCTAGCTGGAAAGCGTTGCAGATACCCCTGCCGGTTGCTCGGGACCAGTTTCTGAATTGTGTTCATGAGTTTGGTGAGATTCGCAGCATAAGCGGTCGCTACATCCGTGCTGCCGCTATCCATGCTTAATAGGAGGGTTTGATTATGATTGCTCAGGCGGGCCAGCGTCCAGAAGTTTGTCCCAAGCCAGATCTCATGCACGTCAAGTCCGAGAGTCAAGTTCCGTAGTGCCTCGGTGAATACTTCAAACTTGGACTTCCTGTCGATTTTGTGCCAGGGCCCCTGCGTGGAAACGTCAAACTTGTTGAAGATGTAAAGGACGTGCAGCAGCTTGTCTGCATCCCAGCAATCCATGTGGCTGACCACCCCTCCGCCCTTTTCGGGACATCGTGGGAACACTGCTTTCATCATGTAACGCTCGATAGAGTCCCCCACAAACAGGATCGTCCTCTCTGTCCATCTCGGACACTCCGGGATGTCCGACGTCGTGTTGTTCACAGTGCGCACGGAAGTCTTGAAGGAGGGAGGTCTCAAGTGAGTCTTCAAAACAGTCTTCAACGGAGTCTGCAATGGAGTCCCCTGCAAAAAAGGAGATACTCTGTACACAGCATTCATCATGGTTATGATGATAACGACGGCTGTCCATGCGAAGGGAATAATTGGCCTGAAGCCTTCCAGCATTCTGCAAACGCCTGTTAGGAGCTCAAATTGGCTGAGGGACTCGGCTCAAACCCAATTGGAATCAGTCCCTTCAGGTAACGTTGTACCGTGACTTAACACAACTAGGACCCAAAGGACAGCTACCACTGCGTTTCGCAAAGCTGGAAGTCGGAGATTTTGTTGGAATAGGGATCAACAACCTTTCGGGTTGCAGATGCCTCTATACAGAAGAGCGGCTGTGCCAGAGATTCCTGAGACCGTAAGCCCTTGGAGCCGGCAAGGGGATGGAACACGGGCAACCTGGACAAGCTCTCGAGCCAGACAGTGGGCGTCAGATAGAACGATAGAACTAGCTATGAAACAAACAGCCAGCAATGTACCAGACATCATCCATCACGTCGCATCCTCTTCGTCTTTCCATAAACTACTTCGCTGCCAAGAACTGCCTGGGCACCGCTGACGCTTGAAGCCCTGCGCCCTGCATTATCCTGAACCAGATCTCAGCAAGCCTCGACATACGAAGCGCTCTCGGATGGATTCATCTGGGGCCTGCCAGAAAAGCTGATGATCATTATTATTAGACGTCAGACAAACACGAGAGCTAGCCAGGTTGTGGAAGTCCACTTGCGGAGTGTTCAGGTTGAACTGCCAAAGCCGAAACTGGAGTAGAGAGACGATGCAGTCTGATACACCCGGCTTCAACCTGTGCAATAGCCTGCCGGCTTTTTCAGAGTTGTGCAGCTCTGCGGTGATAGGGGCCGCCCGGGCATTGGTGGTAACGTGAAGCAACTAATTACTGAGCTCCGGCAACGACCGACATCCTAGTGGAGCTTCTCTCTGACATTTAGAGCGAATTGCAGGGGCTTCCAGTTTACGGCGTCGATATGTCGTGGAGTCCACGGGAAACAACACGAGGGTGCCGTGTCAGCAGCTGCGCGAGTAAAGAGAGCTCGTGCGCATGCAACCCGCATTCGCGAAATTTCGCACGGCCACAAACAACGACACACATTGCCTCCGCAGGTGTAGCGCTACTACACAACTCAACATGCTGTCGCCTAGAAAATGAGAAAGCAATAGCTTGCAAGCTTCTCAAACCCAGATATAGTCCAGCTATTCAACATTGCTCTGCTCAATCCCTGAACTAGTTAACTAGTGCGGGGCGGATCCGGCCCTCCGGCCTCCCTCCACCCACAGCATGGCCGGCCATTCGACGGCTGGGGTGGCCAAGGGAAGGCTCGAGCAAAGAGATGGGCGAAGAAAGGTGGCTTTTGGTGGAATTCTGGCAGCCCAGCCGTCTTGCGCGCAGCCCGCTTCCGCTCCCGCTTCCGACCGAACAAACTTTCGGCGAGACTCGAATGAAAGGATGGAGGTGAAGCGAAGGCAGCTGCTGAGCAACGAACTAGATATACTACCAGAGCTACGACTGTTACTGCTCGCTTGGAACAACGCTTCAATCTCACGGGCCGGAGAACCTCCGCACCAAACACGAGACTCTGAGCGGTGGCTTGCAAGCGCTGTGGCTTCTACTACCACCGCTGCTGCTGCTGCTGCTGCTGCTGCTGCTGCTATTTGAAAATGGTGGTCACCAAACACATATGTGATTGGAGAGGGTGTGTTTCAATGCCGAGCATGCATCAATCTCGCAGCTTGGTTTTCGTCTCTCCCATGTCCGCTCCTGCCGACTTTGGGCCCGGAGGAAAATATTGGGCTTCCCGGTGGCTTCGTCCGAGCTTTTAGCAAGGCCGGGAGACCCCAAAAGAAGCTTTGGCTTTGGCCAGGGCTCTGGGCCTCGTAACTCCAAGCTCTGCCGCCAAAAGTGCATGTACAAGATATTGCAGACCACAATTCAACGAATAGAAGCAGTTTCGCGCTTCAGCGTCGCCTAATCCCGGAGTGCCCTCTCCACCGCTTCGAGCCACTTTGCGAAGCCTACGGCACCCGGGTCGGGCGAGCGTGCTTGTCGGCTGTGTGGCACGTGGACAGCACGTCCTGGCGACCACACGGTGGCACTGTCGAAACCGATCTGCTCGTGCACAATTCGTGTGGTCCCGGTTTCAGCGATGGCACGTAGTTTCTGTGTGCTCTGAAGCATTGCTGTACGCGCTTCAGCTATCAGCATTCCTTAGACTTAGTCCCTGAACTCCAGACTCGAGGCCCAGCCTTTCTTCGCCACCATTTGCTGGGTCTTCTTGGCGCCCTGTTTCGCCGCCTTCACGGCTTCCTTGGCGCTGCACCCTTAGACATTCTGACATCCCGCCTCAAGCATTTGCGGTCGAAGAGCTGCGAGAAAGCACGCAGCACCGAAACAATCCAGAATACCTCATCCGGGCGGCGGCCAGTGCGTTCGGCGACTTTGCGCAGGCTCGCAAGGCCTGGAGGGGCTCCAGGGTATTGGGGGCCGGGTGGGTCTAAGATTTCGAGATGACTTTCGTTGCTCGAGACCACCGAGCAACGGCAACTTCGACTCCAAGGGTCTCATGAAACCCTCAGCCTGCCGAACAGTAGACCCGAAGCCAGGTATGTGCTACGACAGCCTTTCCTTCGATACGCACCATCAGTTGACTTGTGCCGCAGCATTGCCGCAGGAAGTTTATCTTGAGGTCAAGGGTCAGCGGCTAAGGGGAACTTTCCCGCATTTTGCGACAGTGCGCCATTTCCATAGCTCCTGGTAATGAAGGGGCTCGTAAAGCCATCAACAAATCTTTAGCAGCTCGTGTCGACGCCCCGCCTCCGCCGCAGGCAGCACCGCATCCAGGATAGTCCTGTTGGGTCGCTAGCCCCTCCAGTAAACTTGTGTGCTCGTGACCCGTTCATACGCGCGTACATTCATGCAATACTGGCAACACATTTTATTGTGGAAACGGACGACAGTCAAAAATAGGTAAGGTAGGTAAGGTCACAAGTCACAATCATAGTGATGGACAAACAGATCAACAACACACACACACACACAAACAAAGCAAGCAAACAACAACCAAACAAACAGACAACCCACCAACCCACCAACCCACCAACCAACCAACCAACCAACCAACCAACCAACCAACCAACCAACCAACCAACCAACCAACCAAGCAACCAAGCAACCAAGCAACCAAGCAACCAAGCAACCAAGCAACCAAGCAACCAAGCAACCAAGCAACCAAGCAACACAGCAACCAAGCAACCAAGCAACCAAGCAACCAAGCAACCAAGCAACCAAGCAACCAAGCAACCAAGCAACCAAGCAACCAAGCAACCAACCAACCAACCAACCAAGCAACCAAGCAACCAACCAACCAAGCA
>CAJNDV010034230.1:18154-74856 GCA_905221635.1 Symbiodinium sp. CCMP2456 | reverse complement strand
GATGGGGTCGTGAATCCAAAAAGATTGCCAGCTGATGCTGATGGTGCTCGCACCGCGGCTCACTGAATCCATCCAATGACTGGGTCGAACTGCCACCCTGCTATGGGTTGAAAGAGCTACAAGGAGCTGGGGTTGTGAATCAAAAAAACAGCTCGCGATGGTGGAGGGGGGCAATTCCACAACTTGAAATTCTTCATGGCGGGTGCACCGAATGGTGCTGAAGGATTTTTGGAAATCCTTCAGGGCTCACTGAACGGCTGAAGAGCCCACGTTGTGGTATTGATCTTTGGAAATCCTTGAGCCAATGGGCGGGGGAGGGGGGGGGCAGGATCTCCAAACTTGAGGCAAGTGCTGAACGGTCACTGGTCGTGGGGGGAGCTCTGGCTCAGCTTCTGGTTTGAAGTCTTGGGTTTCGGTACGTAAAAACTAATATGACTGCTTCAGAGTCCTTCAGACAGAAGGCTGGCACCCGAAGGCTGGCACCCGACTTTGAGGACTCTGCGCACAAACCTCCAGAGTCCAATACAACGGGAAGGGCGGGGGAGGGAAGCCTCTCAGACTTTCACGCACAGCCATAAAGCTCTGTGAACTCCTAACTGCTCTCCCTGCAACCCTCCCCCGACCATCGCAGGGCGAGAGCCATGGTCTTTGTGGCATCGGCCGTTGATTGAGCAGCTGCTCTCACCTTGAGCCACAGGCTTTTTACACCGTTTCTTCAGGGACGATGCCACAAAGCAGCGCCTGTTGATAGGTTCTGGATGGTTAGGGGGTTGACGTGGCGTTTTCTACCTTCCACCCGAAGCTTGCCAACACAAGGAGCCCTAAACCTGAAAGATCCAGGAAAGGTCAAGCCCGAAGAGCCCAAGAGCCCCAACACCTCAGCCTGGGCACCTCGTGGAGGTCTTTGCCATCCTCTGCAAGGCTGCCCGCCACCTCACCGGGCTCTGACTCTGAGCTCAAAGAGGGGGCTGTATGGACGAACACGTCTCAGTTTGGGTTTCAGGCGGCTTAGACCTCGTGCCCATGCAAAAAACTCTGCGGTCTGCGGGGAAAAGGGAAAGGCCTTGATGACCACCGCTGCACCCGCGAGGCATCGCGAGGCCTGGATGTCGGGTCTGGACTGCCGCTGCCAAGCTCTCAACATTTTCAGATTCCACAGACCTGTCGAGCTCAACAAAGAACAAACAGTGTAGCCACCGGCATCTCCCATGCTGTGCCTCCGATTCGCCCTGCTGAGAGCCGACGTCATCCGCCCTGACCAGGAACAAGGTTTCAGCAGCCTGTGAGATGTCGAGATCTTGCATCCAAGTACCGACATTTCGGACTGCTGGAGGCTGCAAGGACTTCGGGTTGTCTTTTAAAGCTCAGAGACTCAGAGACCATGAAATGCTTCCCCGCAGCCTGCGGAGATTCAGAGCCCTGACTGACGACATGCAGGATGTGACGCGAGCTCGACAGGAACCTGGGGCCTCGACTCCAAGCCTTGAGCTCTTTCTGAAGAATGCGTCTTGCAGAAGACTCAGTCTGAGGGGAGGAGGAGGGCAGGCTAATAGGACCATGGTGGCTAAGACTAATTCAGCACGGCTGCACGATCACCAACTCCACAGTCACGCCTGTGCTCAGGTGCCCTACATACCAGACAAGCACCCTTAAAAAACTAGCGACGAGCGAATGGGAAGGGGACTTTGCACTACTACAAAGGAACCCGTTCTTGGACCGGCAATGCCTGGGTGCACGTCGGGTTTTGGAGGCGGCCTTAAGCGCAGCAACGGGCATCGGGAGTCGAGGACTTCGGCTTTGTGGGGTCTATAGGCACCTTTTGTGGCGGGCGGCTCGTCCAACATGGCTATGCCTTTTGACACGACCGACGGAGTCACGGCGCGCCTTTGCTCCTCGCGCGCTCTGCAGCCACCGCGTGGTTGAAGCGAAGGCCCGGATAGTTCTTCACGATGAGGATGCAGCCTCCGGAAGAGCCGCAAGGAGGGAAGCGGAAAGCGCATGGGCTCTCGGGCTGCTGGGTTCAAGCAAGCCAGGCTGCGATTCTGAAACAAGCCCGAATCCGCTGCTATAACATTGCCTGCCGGGCCAGCCGCGGCCATGATGGCACGGAAGATGGCGCCAGGCGAGGGGGCAGCAAAGAGTGCCCCAGTAACCTGGAAGGATCAAACAAAGGGTTTTCTTTCAAAGGCTGGAGAGGGCTGGACTTTCGGGCCCACCGTGGCACTATATCTGGAGCTCCAGCCTGGCGTTGAAGCCCTCCACCCCGCTGCAACGCTGGGCTCCAAGCCCTCCAGGTCCCACGCCTTCTGAAGCTCACGATTCCTTCAAATTGCGGAAATCCTCACAATGAAAACCTAGGAATTGATTGAACAAGATTCACTGTTCCAATCCCAACTGCTTCTTTCTCGGTGACGAAAGTTGAGTGGCTCGTTGCAAGTCTCCTAATCACGGATGCAGGATTCCGGGCCGATGTGCTTTTTCGGAGAGTGGGCCGAGCAGCCACACAACACACTGCACTGTATCGAACATGAGCAGCACCCCTAAACACCCGAAAACCTCAGACCGCTGCACCCTGAAAATGCCTCTACAGCTCCCCTGAAGTTTGACAAACCAATCCGAGGAGCTGAGGCCGTGAGGAGACCTTGGCCAACGAATCCGGCCATCAGCGGCTCGTGACCGGCACCACCTGTTTCTGTTGAGGAGTTTGAGTGGCTTCCGTACGGGTTCGGATCTTCTGGTCTGAAGTTCAAACTTCGGATTGAGCATGCCCCAGTGAGCCTGCCAGTTTGGGGAGACCACCTTTCACGGAAGGCTGGCCATCTTGAAACCTGTACCACGAAGCCTCCATACCCACCCCCACCTCGGCCTTGTGGGTCCAGGAAAGGACTGCAAGAAACCGTGTTTGGCCACTTTTGGCCTTCGGCCCTGTACAAAGCTTGTGGGCGCAAAGCAGCCTTCTCCTTCGGCTGGCCTCCACAGATCAGGGCCACATGGCCGCTGGCCGCGTACTCCTGCTTGTTTCTCTTCCACAACATGGAGTTCAGGACGACTGCCAGGGCTGTGGAAAAATCCGTGCTGAGAGGGAGTTATTGGAACAGAATAGAAGAACTGAGCGGCTTGTGTGAGTCTGCCTTTCAAGGGCGACATGCTCCGAAATACTAAGATCACTGAGACCGCAACATCTGAGCCTGTCTTTGCCATGTGAAAATGCGAAGAGACAGACGAGGCAAGTTGAAACGAAACGCGCCAAGCGTACAGAGGCAGAGGCCAAGCTAACCAACCAGTGACTCCTGGTAGTCGCGTCGCAGATGGACCTGGAGACTAGCCGTTTCGTGAGCCGTATGCCATATTCACCATAGTCTGCGGGCATCTTGGGCATTAAGCTTGAGATCCTGAACACATCCGGAGGCTCGGGTTGTCACTATGTCGTTGCCAGATGCGTGGCATTGGATTTAGCTTCATGCTGGCTTCTCCCCTACGTTTACAAGCCCCTTCTTTCCACCCTTGCGCACTGGCTTTTGCCTTCAGCCGACTTGCGAAAACTTTGTATGCCCGTCTGTGAATGCGCTGTTACGATCCGCCTTGGACTAGTGCACCTTATAGCTTCAAGGCGGAAGCAAGGTTCATCCCGCAACTCGACAACAGTAATGGGTTTTCGCGACGATAGCATAGCACGGAGCAAGCAACCACCAACACAGCTGAACCTTTAACCCTGAAGCCAGCACTGCGATCGCCAAGTCACCGAGTCTTCATCACCTTCTTGCGCAATGAGCAGTAGATGCGGGTAGAGCTGGCCTGAAGCAATGCCAGCAGAGTAAGCGGGAACAACCAAACACCCGAATGACCCGACTCGACTGCTTAATGGCGCCGCCGTGCTCTCCTCTGCTCCGTTTCTGCCGTGACTTTTGGTCACGGCCTGCTCGTGAAAGAAAAACCTGAAGACACAAAGCCAAGCTGCAGCCCCCACGCCAAGCTGCCACAACGCCCCAAACTCCTTTACCGATTGGGATGACGAGAAACCACAAGCCAAAGACTCCAACATCTGTCGCAAACCGAGAACCCAGACTTCGCAATGCCCCTTGAGGAAGCAAGTAGACTAAGCAGACATAGAGTGCTCATGACTCAAGACTTCTACTTTTCAAAGAGGGGATTCTCAATTGAGGGGGAGTTGGGCTCTCTCGGGAAACTGAGAGGCTGACAGTGTCCCTTCGCCAGCCCAACGAGGTGTCCACCGTCGATGAATTTCGCGCTCTCCTTCCTCCCAAGTCTTTGACAGCTCAGAGCTTAGAAGGCCAAGGCTGTTCGGCAGAGGCGCGACGCCGCGGGATTCAAGGCTTGAGACGCACGCGTGGTTGATCAAGGCTTAGGTTGAAGGTTCTCAAAATTAGGGTCCCTTTTGGGATCCTTTTTATAAGGGTGCCGTACTATATTGGGGACCCTAAAAGACACCCTAATTTAGAAAATTACCCAGTTGGAGACAGGCCTATCTGAATCGGATGCCATGTCAACTGCAGGATGTAGCATCCGCTCAAACGTCAGACGTCAGCTCAGAGAGGGCTTGGCAGCTACGGTCAAGTTCTGGGCATAGCAGCCTTTCGCACTCGAATTCCAAGAAAGTACCGTGGACATGGTTGTGGCCTTGACCTGTCTTGCGGCTGCCGGCATGGTTTACACAATCTCTCACAGGCCAACACGTGGTATCTCTCTTACCGTGTCCACCCCCGGGGGAAGGCGATCCACAGAGAGCAGAATGATGATTGGGGACATGACATACCCAAGCAATCCCGAACATATAGCAGTCGATGATGGCTGGCTTTATTGTCTGAGAAAGTCCGCTGAAGCGACTAACGAAGCGGCAACTGCTATTGCATCTGCTGCCCTTTTCAAAACACTCTGTTGTTGTTTACCGCGTAAACCTTACAGTTGCCAACGAAGTGCGGCTCTTACTATGCTTGTTTGTACTACACCCTCCTGCTCGGCTTACCATCCCTCTTCTGACTGCTAGTGTCGGCCTTTAATTTCACGCTTTCGAAGACTTCCCCTTATCCCCTTCAGGCAGGCCTTGGCTCCTCCCACAGGACTCGCATGGATCGCATTTCGGCAGTCACGAACCAATCCTCGAGGGCTCATACAGCACCGCCACTTCTAGAGTCCATCTGACTATCAGTCCTCAACTTGGGCTCTGAAAAATTGCTTGTCTTCCGAAAGGTCCTTTCATGTGCAATGAGCTGCAATAAAGGTTCTGCCTCTCCTGCGTATCTCATCGTCTTTTTCTGGCTGGGTCTGTGTAGTCTTTTGACTTTGCGAAGCACTGCAACGAATCGACGCATACCTACATCCAGACGCCAAGCCCCATTGACCATGCGCAGACTGTTCCCCAACACCCACTTCTTGCATGCATTCGTCGAAGTAAATCTTGACTCTTGGGTGCACTGGCTTCGTGCTCCAGTTTGGGCTCCGGGCGGCACTGCGCAAGACGCAAACCGATAGTTGGCTCTTTCGGTTTGAACGGGCAAATTGGTTCTTAGGCTGCGCAAGGAGTCTTCTCAATTTTCGATTTGGGTGGATGATAGCGGAACGAACAATGAATTGTAAGATTTGTAAGCTCACTATACCTCCTGCCCCCAAACCAACCCCAATAGGAGAAACACATCAAATCGGGCAAGCAACGGCCAAGTGCGGATCCAAAGAGCAATCCACGACCTGAAGCGTAGCAAAGCCGATTCTGGTGGCTTATCGACTTTCCTACGATCTAGCTTGCGCGGCTCTAGGTAAAGATTCCAGATCACATCCTTGCCCAGTTGCCGTCAGCACATCACTCCTCGAATCCGAACTTCCAGGGACATCCTGGAACTCCGACCCCGGAAGCCTTGTGCAAAGGCGTTGAAGATGCCAACTCCAACTACTACCGAAGTACAGACTCTACTTGTCATGCTTTCTCTACGTATTTGCCGACGACTGCGCAACCCGTGTGTGGCCTAATATAGGCCCCTTATACGATAGTGACAATAACGAGCCCCCAAAATATTACATAAATAAATAGATAAATTATAATATATATATATACATATACATATACATATATATATATATATTACTCCTATGACGAGTCGACGAACCGAGGAGCCGCATTCAGCATGGTGAAGTTGATGCTGCAATGAGCCACCAAGGCCACCTCGTCCTCCGCAAAAGCTTCCGAGCCCCAAAGCCATAAGGGTAGTTCTCTAAATTAGGGTCCCTTTTTGGGTCCCCAAATATAGTACGGCACCATATATAATATGGACCCTAAAAGGGACCCTAATTTAGAAAACTACCCATAAGCAGACTTCATGAGCCTAATCTGCGCTGTCCCGGTCAAAGGCCGAGGGTTTTGACCGCTTCAGTTTCGAGAGGGTTACCGAGACGAACAAACAACAACTAAAGGTCACGAATTCACTTGATAAGCAATGCAATTGTCAAGGACCAAAGCATAGGCCACGAGTGAGAACATGTCGTACCAAATGCAAAATGCAACTCCGTGCTATATCATTCTTCCTGCAAGCTGTCCGACCAGCATTCTGCTGAGAAGTTTGGAGTCTCTGTTTTGTGCTTTGCTGCTGCTGGCCTCGGGGCAGGTGCGCAGCCATTTGAAGAAGCCTCAGCTCTAACTTCCTCTAACCGGGAATGCTCTATCTACCACGCAGGCCATGATGCAGTTCAACTCTTCGTCTTGCCCTTCGTGGACTGCAGCCCCAGCTGCGATGGAGGCGGGCAACCATGGAGGCCTGGGACTCCCGCTGTGCAGACCACAGCGGGTCCTGCTGCTTCAGCCTCGCTGAGGCAGTTGAGGCTTACACGAGGCAGCACGCAGGCCGCAGGACATCAAAAAGTAAGAGGAGGTGAGGTACTGCTGGGTTGTGTGTTGCGGTGCGGGAATCGCGACACCCCACAAAATGAGGCTGAGCCGCCCACAACAAACGCTCTCGCTGAAGCTGCAGCCGAAGGACAGGCGGTAATCCACGTGGGGGAACTCGTTCCTTGCTTGGCTCACAGTGCCGAGGCGACCCGTCAACAGTTGAAGACACCCCAACGTCCAGACATACAGGAGGCTTCGCCAGACAAGTCTTAGCTTCGCAGATGCGAAGGCATTCAGGAGAAGTATCCAGGATGTGACAAACATCAGAAAACTACGATAGCTGCACGAGCCCTGCGAAACACGTGTCCTGATGGAATTCGCAAAGTGGCATCGTCGACCAGTTGTGCCACCAGTAATCTGTGATTGACTGTTCTCTTGTCTATAGACGTAACAACAATCAAGACCTTATCACAGCCCGGACATACCTCCATGTTGCGATGTTAGCAACAGTCCAACGAGTCAGAATTCAGTAACTACAATGTGGTAGAAACGACATATCCACGAGATCACTGCCGATACCCTGCGAACAAGTCCCGAACTTCCTGAACTTGCTCACATGACCGAAGTGCTGCAGTTCTCGGCGTGGCCGCCGACAGTCGCAGGTGCTGCCACCACCACGTTCGTGAAGACCCTGCGTGCTGCAATGTTGAGAGTTGAAAACTAGGCACAAAGTGTGCGGCTCAGTTTTTGTTTCGTGTCTGCAGCAGCACTGCAGTTACTGCAACTCCAGTCAACATGCAATTACAATACAGGACCGTCCGCAAACCAGGACTTGCACGCGATTTGCTCTGGCCTCGTGGGCCACAAATCGCACACCGCGCTTGGGGAGACCTGGAACTGTTTCGTCCAATCATAGGAAAAGTAATGATCATCATGATGATAATAAGCATAGTCGTAATGATTGACAATGTGGTCTGCCTGACATTTTTGCACCGACGCAGATCCAACCGAGCCACGCGGTGCCTCGAAGCTGCTCCTGGGTCCAGAACCCACTACAGTTTACACAAGGTCTTAAGTCGCCTTGGCATAACACCTCGTGACCATCTCTCAATGTCACGTCTGACTCCGTTTCGCCATTACAACTTACTTCTTGCTTCCGTGTTCCCTGTGGCCGTCAAGCTTGTGCCAACTTTTGAAGGATCCATTAGCTGGTACTTCCCTGCAATCATCCCTTCATGCTCGACTGATGTTGTAGCATTGCTGCTCAAAGCAGCTCCCTCATACTCCATGGAGGGATAATCGATATAGCCTTCTGCCCCAGATGCATAGAAAGTATTCCGGTCGTACCGGTTGAGCCATGGAGGGTCCCTGGTGGGTTCCTGCCGGTCTCTGGAAGACTTGTTCTGATGCCAGGCCTTCAATCGTGCTGGCAAGTCGGGGTTTGAAATAAACCAACGTCCAAACGCGATGGCATCATATCCCTGTCTGTCCCCCATGCAAGCTTCGTAAGAAGTGGCCGGTGTGAAGCCTCCTGCACCAATCATGACACCGCGGAACAGCGAGCGATACTTCTGCAGATTAATCAGGGGCATTTGAAAGCCTGGATCCTTCTCAGGATTGGCATCGTGCTTGCCGACCCATCGGGGCTCGGTGACAAGCAAATACGCAAGCGGATACTCGTTCAAGGCCTGAACAGCATGCGAATAGATGGCATCCGGGTTAGAGTCCGTGCAGCCGTAGAAGGTATTGCCGCCGTTTGGTGCATCGTGTGGGGACAGTCGGACTCCCACTTTGCCATCTGCCCAAGCACTGGACACAGCCTCAACCACCTGTCGGAGTAGCCTACACCGGTTCTCACAAGAACCACCGTATTGGTCTGTACGACAGTTGACTCCGTTGTTCAAGAACTGATCAATCAAATATCCATGCGCTGCATGAATTTCCACACCATCAAATCCAGCCGCTTTTGCATTCTGAGCTGCATGGGTGTAGTCGTCTATGAGCCGCTGCAGGTCTTCCACTGATAGTTCTCGGGGAACGGCAAAATCCCTGATGCCATCGTAGGTGAGCGTTTTTCCTGGCTTCCCATTGCGGTTCACGATCTGCACCTGACTGGCCGATACCCCCGGCCGATGCCGTTCCCCTACATTAGAAGGGTGCTTGGCAAAATCCGGGTGTGCGACGCGCCCCGTATGCCACAGCTGACACACGATCAGCCCACCTCGTTCGTGCACAGCTTGCGTCACCTGCCTCCAAGCTTCCACTTGAGTTGTAGACCATATGCCTGGAGTTGAGGGATACGCTAAAGACTCGGGGCTGATGTGTACCGCCTCAGTGATCAGGAGACCTCCTGGACTGGCCCTTTGTCGGTAGTACTGCACTGCGATTTCCGATGGCGCCAACTCGGGCTCCGTCGCACGGTTTCGAGTCAATGGAGCCAAGACCACCCGATGCTCAAGGGTTCCGATGGAGCCCAGTTGAAGGGGAGTGAATAACTTCGAAGGGGACGATGACATTGCGACAGTATCTACGTAGGCGTCGCTACGGAATTCGAAACAAGGCGAGTGTTGTGACAGTGACTGCAGTGGTGACAGAGGTGGTATTGCGCTGGCGGCGGGCATACTGGCGAGAGAAAGAGCTGCAGCAGTAGCAGCGAACCCTGAACCTAGAAACCTAAAAGGATTTGTTGGGGTCGAGGCTTCAGAGGATCGCAAACGAAAGAACCGCGAATTCGGCATCCGGCTCCAACTCACCCTTTAAGGTTAAAGTGGTCCGTCTGGACGCCCCGAAATCCCCCGGCCACCTACCTTCCTTCCACAACGACTGTTTTAGTGCTAGGGCTTCTGGCTTCGGTCCTTGGCAAAAGGCTTCTGTAAAGTTCTGCGGGCAGACTGCCCTGCCTTCTGGTGCCACTACGACTCAAGGCTTCAAGCTACGGTCTTTCGTTCTTGATGTTGCGAAAGTAGCTCAGATAGTGTTGTGATCTGCTTGTTTGTATCGACATCCACTTCATAGCACAGTACCCAGACGTCCCAATGTCCGGGACAATCGGAGAACTCTCTGAAAGTATGGAGGGATCCTTCCAAGTGAGATGGACTATCGCGGTGAAGGCTGGTTGCCTGATTCGACAAAGCCTGAAAACCCCAAGCCTTGCTTACTTCTTTGATTTGTTTTTTGCTAAGCCCCCGCCATTTACTACGTGGCTGCTAGGAAGGACAATCCCCAACAGTTCGCAGTCCTATACTTCCTTCTCATCCCTGCAACATGATGCCATACAGAGTATGCCCGGCAGGGTTTCGGGCTCAACCGCGTTTACTTCAGATTCAGGAACATGAAAGGTTACGATGGGGTTGAGGATAGTCTACGCGATCAGTACCTGGGAAGCCGTATGGAGAAGCGTTCTACTAGTGCTTGACAGCAACATCCCAGTATCGATGCAACCCGGACCACTGGCGCAGCCACACCTCACCTCCCTAAGCTTATACAATCATATCAACTCCACATCGCTCGTCGCAAGCAGGAGCCCAGAGCACAAAATGCTTCAGCTGGAGCCTTGACCGTCCGAAAGAAAAGTTTTGCAGACACGAAGCCGTTGTCCATGAGGAGGTGCTGGAAGGCCAGAAACGCCGTCTGCGTCGCGCGAGTGATGGGCGAGACAACGATCCTCCGCAAGGGGACGGAAGGGCGCTGGGCTGCACCTTCTCGGGTTAGGGTTGGCGGCCTATAGGGACACAAGAGTATTTGGAGGGCTTAGCTTGGGTCTTGATTTCTGAGTCAAGGAAAGAGGCAGCCCTTAGACAGGCTACAGAGGAGAACCAGGGCCCCGCAACCACTCTCAAGCAATCTCGAGCACGGGTCCGAACGAACAGCGAATTACAGGCATGTTTGCTGTGCATTCCACACTGAGACACCTATCCCGTCTCAGCCGATTAACAGTGGCCATGCCCGAAAACCACAAACCCGTGGTACTGAAGATGGTAGGCACCCTCCCTGCCCGAACTGGTGGTTTCGGCTGAGCGTCAACCTCGGGCTGAGCTGCTGCTGTACCTGCAGAAAGCATCAAATTTCGCGCACCTCAAACAAAGCGAAAAGAAATTCATGATCTCCGGTACTGATGTTCCCTTGAACCGTCGTCAATACGCGGCGTGGGCGTTGGGTTGAGAGCTTGGCAGGCTGTCTTGTGTTTTTTTATCGGGGCAGCGTGGGTTCAACGTTCTGCCTCATCGCAATATCAATCACAGAACACGAGATGCCTTCAATGTGTTCGATCGCCGAAGATTCGCATAGCTGCTCGGGAATGTTGATTTGGAGAGTACTGTAGTCACAACAGCAAGTACCTTGACTGCGACAGCAGGAGCAACAACACGTACAACGGCAGCAACAACCGCAGCAGCAGCGGCACAGCAACCAACTACGATTACGACACCACCACCCGAAAGCCTTTTGCAGGTACTTGTCTGGCACATGCTGGACCCCATTGAAATCTGCCCGTCTACTACAGTTAGCCAAAACTATCACCTGAAATTCCTTTCACCGCGTTGTCTGTGTCTAGACTCCAGATGTCCAGCACCGGGAAAAGACTCCCACACCCTGAAGCCAAGCACCACCGCTCCAAGCCCTCTGCTTTGAAAAATCCCTAATATAGGAGCCTTACTAATTAGAATAGGGTTGGGGAGTATATTATACTATACTTAGAATAAGGAACCCCCCAAAATAGTATAGGTAGTTATTATAGTTATATAGTATAATATACCCCCCAAACCCTATTCTAACTATTAAGGCCCTTGCACTATAGAACCCCTTATGGTAGCCCTTATAGGACCTCTTTAACAGGAACCCTATAAGCACCTGTTCTCATAATCTAGGCCCCTACACTACGGCCGGGCACCGCGTCACGGTTCGCAGCCAAAGCTTCTCCCCGGCCCAAGGCCGTCAGGGAGGGATCCTGAGAATTGGAGTTTAGGGTTTAGGGCTATAGGGGTTTAGGGCTTTAGGGGTTTAGGGTTTAGGGCTTGAGGGGTTTAGGGTTGAGGGCTTTAGGGTTTAGGGATCCGGAGTTGGAGTTGGAGATTTTGGAAGGCGAAAGGGTGAGTGAAGTTCTTTGTGGAAGCGGATTCTGGGGCCTTCTTGATGCCAGATTTGGCGGTGGTCTTGGCTCGCCCGATGGACCTCATGCATGAGTGTGGTGATCAGTATCGCTAGGACCAGCAGCCACGAACAAGTACAGTCCGATCAGACAGGTTTCGCAGCTTCCAAAGCTCGGAAACTTGAATCACTCCAAGACGCAAGAAGCTCGTGGCGCGCCAAAGCTGGGACCAGCAAATCATATTCCTCATGGCTGAAGTGAGCATTTGCAGGGAGGAATCGTCGAAGTGCCGGTGCATTCGGGGATCCTCCTACAGTAATTAAGTTCCATCCAACTCCATGCAGACCTGGCTGGGCAGTGTCCTGCAGGCGCATCGCGCCATGAAAAGACTTCGCAACAGTGGTCACGGCAGAACAGACGAACTCACAACCCCCTGCCTCAGAGGTGCGGGAGGTTCTTTTAATATGGTATACGATAAAAAACGTTCTAATACTACATCAGCTGGCGCGTTTAACGCGTTTGTGGAGCGTAAGTTCAATCCGAGGCTCGAGAGAGTCCACCTGCCGGTCCGGCTGTACACCGACCTGATTGGGGCTGTAGGGCTTTGACAGTTACTTTAGTATATGTACATGGCCGCAAGATAGCCGCAGGAGTGAACGTTCTGAAAGCCAGGTCACGGCTGTATAGATCAAAACAGATCAAAACTGAGTGTGCCTGAACATCGCTGTGGTCCGTTGTCAACATCAATGCTTCCATGACGTAAGATGCCATGCTTTTTTGAATGACCATCAGGTTTGTACAGTCCCCAGACAACGCCTGTGATTTTCGGCAGGGTTAGGCTATCCCTTCGCTGCAGCCCGAATCTCGACCTCTGATTCCAATTGCCAAGCCCGCCGCATGAGTGCAGGCCACCGGCTTCTGGAACATGATTCGCCTTTGCGTGGCTCAACTCAGGGTCAGCCAGGTGTGAGAAGCGAAAGATCCCTTCAACTTCAGCTCCAGCTTCCAGCGGTGAACACCGAAGCTGCCTGGGTGCTTACAGCAGGTCTCTGGCCAAATCTACGCGCTTGGGAAGACAAGGATCAGGGACTCACGATTTCAATGTCGGCATCCATGCCGTAAGGATTTACGCCCGCACTGAAAGCTCCAGAAATAAGCCTGCGAATCCCGTCCGGGCTGCCTGGTCGTCCCCGATGCGGCGATCGTCGCCTAGAGAGGGAAGGCATCGAGTGTGTGGTTTTTGCCGAAAGAGAAGCGCCAACTTTTCTCGTTTCTTAGGATCTCCAAGGTCTACAGAAAGCCATAGAAAGCCGCAGTTCGGCGCCTGTGGCACGGTAGCCCAGGTGGCGCCGTAGTCTCGGCTGGTCGCGATGCGGCAGCTAATCGCGCCTCAACATAAAATCCACAACATTGAGCAAGAACTTGAGAGTTCAGAAGACTGCGCCCAAAATTCCTGAGCGACACAGCCAGCAACGGTCCAGACTTCGGACCCCTAAAGCGGACCCATCAAAAAACAATCACCACGGTGTGAAGCGAATCAGTGGATAGTGCAGTGGTAGTTTCGGGAATCCTCAGCAGAGGGGATTTGGGTGATGTCTAGTTAAACTCCGGACTCTCTTGAGAAATAGCATTAGGACGGCAGACCCAAGCATACAGCTTCAGGTCGCAGACATTTCTCACAAGCGAACTCTCCTGGTCTTTCGCATGCACCGTCAAGCATGCTTCAGGGCTCGGAGAGATTACGGTCAATCATGCAAAAATGCTGAGTGCACTCTCTAAGAACAGCATAGGAGCCAGCAGCCTAATGGCACGTCCGAAGCAAAGAGATCCAGCGTGCTGAGCTGCGCACCGTAGAGTTGCAGGCCCACCACGGTACGCGGTCCGTGCTCAGACCTTCTTCGTAGCGAACGGAAATCAATTGGACTTCTGCGCCAATTTTGATGGCATGTCTGACGATTTGTGCATCCCGCCCCACTGAGCAAAACTCAAGTCACGAGGCTAAAATCACCGTACATTGGTCCTGCTGAGTACTCTGCACAGCACGGAATATAGCATGAAAAGGAAATCCACCGTAATCACAAAGCACAACCCCCAAGAGAACAGCTACATCGCCAGAGTTGCAGCCGAGAACATACTTATACTCGCAGCCTCACCCTAGGCTCAGTGAACATGCTAGGAAGGCAGGGGCACATGGCTGACTCTCTGTAGATTGCCGTCAGTTGAAAGCTCCATGTCTATGTGCTTCTCCAGGTTCGAGCCTCTGCACCCGCAGGCACTCATGCAAGTAGGCCCCCGGACCTTCCCCAAAACATGCCTAAGCCCTCAGCTAACATAACAAATCTTGTGAGCAAGACTCCGAGCCGCAAGTCCTAGGCCAGCTTGCCTGAAGAGCTTGTCGAAAGACTCGCAGATAAACCACCGCTTCCCATCGACGACTTCGACCTAACGGGATTAGGGTCATGGGCTCAGGGTTTGCGGACCAACGCAAAATCCCACATCCTAGGTGCTGTGGAGCACAAAAAACCTGAAGCAAACAATACACTTGTTGCAAGGTTTAACCACAGATACTAAGACTGGCCTGGGTTGTCTCAGGGCTCACGATGCCCTCCATGCCCTCGAACCCTTCCAGCATGTTGTGAAAGCCTGCGACTTGTGATCGACTCGGTGCTCACAACTTCGGTGACTTCAGAATGCGGGTGAACATTTCGATGTTGAAAACATGGTGCTTTGCAGGGGCTCCGCAGCCTAAGCGCGAGACTCGCGGCACTGGCTACAACAACCAGGCATCAACCACCACGCCGAGAACCTAAATCCAGCATAGCCATGGCCAAACTGTGGAGGTTTCCGAAAATAGGGGACCCTAATGTAGTACCCTAAAGCCTTATTATAAGGACCCCAAAATGGGGTACCCTAATTTTCGGAAACTCCCCTATTGGTCGCAATACAATCCCGGCAATCTGCCCCTCTGAAGCTGTGCCCCACGGCGTGCAAAGCCCCCTTTCCGCAGAGTCAGCCTTGACCGTGGCGCAGCAGGTGGACCACCTTGGATTCCACGCCTCGCAAACTTGCCGAGATCCCGGGAGTGGATGAATGCGATCGAGAACCAAACACATTAATGAAGGGCTCCTTTATATTTTAACTACGATAAGGAACCCAAGGGAAGAGTAGTGGTCACTTTTAGGCAACTATATGTAATCCTGAACTCAACCATAGCCCGGTAGCAGTGGCAATGAAAACCGAAACCCGCTCAAGTTCACAATCATGAGCCGCTGCAGAATTGTTAGAGACACTATCACTGAAGGACATGGGGCCAAAATCCAAGCCAAGACCCCCAAACTGTAGCCCCCAAACCCCTCTCTCTCTCTCTATATATATATATATATTTATTAAGCCCTGAAACCCAAAACGTCCAACTGTTGATCAGCCTAAAACCAGCCTTTGGAAGCCCCGTGCAAAGGCAGCCCCCGCCTGGTGGCACTTCTCGGTCTATGCCTGAGTCTGGAAAACCGGTAGGGTTTAGGGTTTAGGGTTTAGGGTTTAGGGTTAGGGTTTAGGGTTTAGGGTTTAGGGTTAGGGTTTAGGGTTAGGGTTTAGGGGAAGGGCGACGTTTCCGGAGCTTTGGGGCTGACAGGGATGGAGTTCTTGACGGAAGCTTGGTGCGGAGGATCCTTTGGATCTTGACGGCCTATGGCACTTAGCACTGTTCAGGATCTAAAGGGATTATAGGAGCTTCAGTATCTTTGACTGAAGTTCAAGATCCTTAAGATCGAGGTCGAGGGAGTGGGGATGCTTGGAGTTTTGGCATTTTTGCCAAAAAGCGAGGACTTGAGGTTGGGCGGCCCGGGCCTGGCCTTCAGCGCTTTGGAATTTGCTGGCCTGACAAGGTTTAGTTTAGAACTCCTTCGCCTGATTTACATTGATTTACACCACTGCTACACTCGTGTTGAAACCGCAGAGATCGTGGGTTCGACTTGGGGTAGCCTTCCTAGCTTTACAATCAACTGGGAAATGCCTTGTCAGTCGTGGGTTGGGGTTTTCGTGAGCACTGACAGGCGCAAGGGCTTCGTCTGTCAACTTACCTCACCGTCGTCCTGTCTGGTTCGACCGATGCGATGACCAAGCCATGTCGAATTCAACAGGTGCTCGTTTCAAGCACTCCTTGTCCGGCTGAGCCCCATGATAGGATCCCATTGCGATATCGCGAGATGGCAGTGGCAATCTTGGGCGGCGGCTTTGGGCTTTCACGCGGACGTCCCGGACGAAGGCATTTAGCAATGCATTCACTGTGCCCTGGTCCTGGCGAAAGAGCCCGCAACCGACAATCTACGGCCCCTATCGACACGATCCGCATCTGAAATCCTAGGAGAAGAACTTGCACTGATCGCTACCTTTCTCTTGCGACCCCAAAGTCCTCGAATTCGAAGAGCCGCTTCTCGCCGCTCGCTGCCTCGATTTGCTGACCGATGCCGTCATCGCTGTTGCTGTCGTTTGATGATGTGCTGCGGTCTGCATGGTGCGTTTTCGCTCTAGGCTCCGGTGATGCGGGCGACCGGATGCAAGACGAAGGTTAGCCTTTATCGTGAAGCCACCTACAGAGCGATGTTGATGATGACGGTGATGATGAAGATGGCGATGCTGGCGGCGACAACGACTTCCACTGTCTGCACAGTGCCCTAAGCTTCAACTTCCAACTCTGAGGCCAAACTGGCCAAAACAAGCCCTACCCTGTCCGGATCTATAGACTCTGCCACAAAGTGGTCTGCACATGGCAAGTCGGTCCATGTCTGACGCGAGGCCCTCGTACGCAAACAGTTTCAACGGGATTGGCCACCACATGACATGGCGTTTCGACTGAGTTGCGGCTTCTGCGTACTCCTTGGCACGCTCGGGGTGCGCCTGCAGGGGGCTTCGACGTACAGCTGCGTAGTGCTTGAAGTTCATCGTGCGTCTTCAAAGCTTCAGGTTTTGCTTGCACAGTTCCGAAAACGTCTTGTCGAGGCAATTGCAGTTTCCCCTCTGCTCGGCCTTTCGCCAGAGTAGCTGCTGTAGCTGTGCGGCATCTTCCAGCGCTTCCTCTTTGGCCTGCGGAAATGCAACAGTGCCAATGGCCAATAATAGTTGTTTTGTGATTTTGATTCAATATCTGTTCTTGCGCTTCTTCCCTAACTACTTCTACTGCAGCTGCCGTTGCCACACGACCACCACGACGACGACCCCCCATTTCGCAATCCCCAGCCCTGTGATGACCCTGACGAGTGCTGCGGCCTGTGTCAATTGTCGTTATGACGATGATGATGATGATGATGATGATGACGGCGATGATGGTGGTGGCGACAGCCGCAGTGATAAGCATCTTCGCGGGCATGTATATGTATTCTGTCGCCAGTGGTGACAGGGAAGTCTCGAAACTCATCATGACGAAGTGGGATCTACCTCAGGATGCCGGGCCCCGGTGGGACGCATCGTTGGACTTGGCGCCCCAAATCGCATCCCTCGTGTTGCTACACAGTCATGACTGATCACGATTCACGCAGTCATTTCGCTACTATGGCAAAGGCGAGCACCTGCTCGCACATAAGAGGCCTTTGCTCATCGACATAAACTGAATAAAAGAATATGACATCATGTTCTAGTCTTGAAAGGCACCAACGTTCACAGATTTTCGCAGACCTATACTACCGAAAGATGGAACCCAGAAGAAGGACCTCGAAGCGCTCAAGAAGCACACTTGGTGGCAGTTGTGGAGGCTCTTGGTTGAAAACGAGAAAGACAGGAGCCGGGACTGTTCCCTGAACTATGCCAGCGAGGTGCGCGCTGGACGCCGGCAGAGTCGGATGAGCCTCCAAACTGGTTGCAAACTTCTAATGTATCGCAGCACCCTGCCGTACCGTACAACTCCTGAACCCGATGTTTCTTGGAACCTGCGACCGGGCACAGGTCCTCGTGGGAAGTTGGCCATTAGTCGTCTTGAGGAGCCTGCCTCTGCGAACATCCTACACCCAACAACGGGCGCCCACAGAGGGCAAGACGTCGTGAGTTGTGAAGGTTTCGGGCTGTCGGGATCAGGATTCACAGTCTAGTTCGCGCAGGAATCTGCAGCGCAAGCTGATAGCAAAAGGGGAAGTCGAACCCGACGGACTGAAGTTCCCAACACCTTAAAACCCCCTAAAATTGGAAAATACGCTACAGGACTGCCGCGATATATCAAACCCCAAGCCCTACCAGTAGGTTCGTCCGGCTACTTGTTTCTATTCGTGGGAAAAGGTATACTTTTTTTCGGTACGGAAAAATGTAAACGCGGAAGCATTCTTACTTAGTCGATTTCAATCCACTGAAACAAGGTTGCTTCGATCATGCTTACGGGCTTCAAACATACTCAGAGGAGTGGAATAGTTATTAACATTTCGAGCCAGCGGGAGGGCCAAAACCGTGCTGTGCGCAAAAAGTAAGCGGTACGCCTAAAAAGTAAGCGAGTACGGGTAAATGTCGACATCTGAGTACGGCTATTTTTCACCAAAATGTCGACATAGTTCGGGTTGGGTACGGGTACGGGTTGAGTACGGGTCGTATTTGCAACATATTTGTTGACATTTTGGCCCGGTACGGGCTAGTGCGCTTTTTTGTGTCCGCAAAAAAATACGTTTCGTACTCTCCGTAAGCCCCACACTTGGGGTTTGGGACCATCGGTTTCGGATTTGCAGGATAGACAATCTGCAAAACGAGCCTTGACAAACAGATAAAATCGATCCGAACATAAGCCAAGAAAAAACTAAACCGAAATAAACAGTAGGCGGTAAAAGTAAAAAAGTAAACGTACAGCGCAGAATAGACAAAAGTACACGTTCGAACTCACTGGTAATGCAGTTGAAGAGATTCTTCAGGCTTGTCAACTCCCTTGCAAGCCCCCGCACCAGCCACCTCTTTCTGCTGCGCCGAGCTGCTGTGCAAAAGCCTGGTCCAATCATGGCCTAGCCCTTCTTTGCTTGTTCCTCCTCCGCTTGCTGGCACCACGCATTGTCTCCTTCTGACCAATGCAACCACCGCTAGTTTGATCTTCACTCCTGTTTCCAACAAGATCAACTGCTATCAACACCGCTTCTACTACTGCTGCTGCTGCTGCTGCCGCAACCACTACGACGACTACGACTACGGCCTCTGAGTTTCAACAGTTTTGCTGATGACGCAAAGAATACTCACAAGATTATTAACAACACTACGAACAACAACAATCATTTCGTCGTGCTTGTTGTCTCCTCAGTGACAACGACGAGCGATGCGATTATGTATTCGGACTACGAGTTCGAGGTGCTATGCAAGACTTTTTATAACTAGAGGCTCTCTTCGACACTGTAGATTCTCCGGGAGCCTACGATTCAAGATGCTTTCGAAATTATGTCAGCCCTCGTTCCTGCCTCAGCGAGTCGCTCGGCTTCGGTCGGCTCCTGCGCCAGAGGTCACTGAACAAATTATGCTTTCTTTGTTGTACGAATATTGGCTTCAAGGCTTTCTAAGTCGCCCTCGAGAGCATAAGGCTCTTGGTTTATATTTGCAGCCAGAAAAAAGCCGAGGCAAACGTGTGCAACGTACGCTTTTGCCAGGAGCGTCTTCAAGCAAAACCACCATGACCAAGGTTGCTCCACACGCATCGCTGTTTCATACTTGCCCAGAGACGTTTCCAACTCAGAATCACAGGGTGGCCAACACCCTGATTGGATCATATTTATCTTCCCCCCTCGAATGAAGAAGCCTGGTAGCGACGCATGCTCTAAGAGTTCGAGACAGGCATGCTGAACCACAAGCATGTCAGCGAAGATGACAACTTGGGGCCCAAGCACAGAGACTCCTTGCTCCACGCATTGCCACGCCCTTTGCAACATCAATCCAGCCCACCAACGGTTTCGGACGGTTTCATTGGCGGGTGCCTCTACGTCCACAGCCACGGCTCGGCAGCCCGGGCCTCGCGCCCTTTCTGGGCGACGGAGAGCGAAACAAGCCTCGTGGCATGAAGTGAGGGGGCTTCTGCGGTGCTTGTTTAAACGAACCACGAACTCTGGAAGTCTTTGCGAAGCGCCTTCTTTACTTGCTGCAGGACATGAAGTGAGGGGGCTCGGGGACCATAATGAACGCACCATCAGCTGCCTATTTTCAAATGGTTCCGCGGCACATATGGGGATGGGCAGTCCAAGAATACCATGCGGGATCCTTCAGGGACGCTCTGCAAATGATCAGGGGCAGGACCCTCTGCGGGATACTCTGGGTATGGGCAATCGAGACATACTGCTCAGAGAGGAGCAGCAGTGGAGAGCAGGAGAGGAGAGGGGGGGACGAGGGTTGGAAAACCCAAACCCCAACACAAACGAGCCACGAATTCTGAAAGTCTTTCAGAAGCGCCTTGCTAACTTGTTGCAGGACTCGGGATGAAGCCATTCTCCAACACGCTTCTGTATAGGGTTGGGGAATGTATGCTTTTGCCCTGTTTGTTGGATGTTGCAGGTCTCATGCTTTTTGTGGTGTTTTGACTGTTCTTTGCAGGGTTTGTGTTGTTCGTAAAGGATTGTCTGGGACCTCTCTGCATGCATCTGACACAAGCAGAGATGAGTGGCTCAGAACCCGCTGCATGCTCTTCTTTTATATATACATATATGTCATAATACTAGTATAGTACAGTATAGCACAGTATAGTACAGCATGACATGTTTTACTATATTGTAGCTGTATAGTATCGTATAGTATAGTATGGCTTAATAAGTATAGCATGGTATCTTTCAGTATATCGTAGCTTATTATACCTCAAGTGGGTTTACCTACCACTCCTAGCCCGAAGCCTCAAGACCCCAAAGCGACGGGCAGGGAACCGGGAGTGTCAGGACGTCCCCGCCTGACAAACGTCCTATATAGTAAGGTTCCCCCTCTTTTGAGGACCCTGGAATTTAGGGTTTAGGGTTTAGGGTGATCCGATTCATCTACCACTCTTTTGGGGAACCCGCCCTCCCCCCAACTCTGTGCTGGTGCAGACCGGCGGCGGGGCACAGCCACAGAGGCGTGATGCATGACGCCGGAAACCGTCGCAGTGCCCGGTGCTGGATTCTGGCATGCAGCTCCATGACAACAGCTCCAACGCATTGAAACATGTGCATTCCAGGCACTCTAATTACCCATGCGTGACATCGACAATCCGAAGTGCCGAAACCTGCCCTAGCGCCCTACATCAATCCGACGGCTGAGCATGGAAGTGGTACCAATGGAACTGCAGCGCACATGGATGACTCGAAGTGGATTCTCCCATGCCCAGGGCAAGCTTAGTGGCATGATGTTAAAGCCCAAGAGAATCACACCGTCAACCTATTGACCCAGTCATCAAACCCTGTGGGGGGCAGTGCGAAAAGCGAGAAAACTCGCTCAGCTCTAGCACCGAGTTGTGAAGCGAGCTTGGTAACGTACATAGTGCTAAACGATGCAAAACTGCTGAGGGCTGCAAACATTTATTCAAATATGTCAATCTGCAGACTTCACTCCCATTGCCTGGTTTCGCAGGGCGGCCTGGAACGAACTGGCACAGGTGAGGCCACGGCGCTTGGGAGCATCGCCGCATCAGGAGGCTCCAAGAGTTGGTGCGTTGTATGCATGCAGAAAACACCGGCATAGTTCCCTTATATTGTGGTGCCCCCCAACTGCACACACACACACACACAGGCACTGGTAGCAATCAGGCTCCATGCGCAACTTGATTCGCCGCTTGCATCGGGGCAAGTTGAGGGCCGGCAGTCGGTTTGGCTCGTAGAGGGGGTGGTCCATGTCTGGGCAGTCTGCGGGTGGAGTTGGCTTAGATCCGGCTTCAAAAGGCTTGGAAGGAGGCCAACACGATGGCGGGAAGCCTTTCGCCACATCCATAACGGCATCGGTTCGCGGGCATAGAGCAGAGCCGATCATCAACAATCCGCTGGCTTCTAACATCCCTATGGTGGTTAGCGGTCTGCAAACGACTGCAAGGGGAATGCGGGTCGTTCGTCGTCAGAATGGCACCAGACCGTCCCTTGATGCGACGGCTGAGTCACCCAGCGACTCGAACCTTCTACTTCTACTTCTGTCAGCATGACCTGGCAGCAACAGAAGTTAGCCCAAACCCGAAAACCCTGGCATGGCGTCTTTGGCAGGCTTCCCAGCATGTTATCGGTAGTGCTAGCAGCGCCGCACGTCGCCTTCGGCGACATGCTGCAGATTCAGAAAGCAGATTGAACTTTACGACTTTCGGGGCGGAGGCTGCGATGACGGCCCTCACTGTTGCAGCAGTCGAACATATTCAAACTATAGTAGTCGGGGGTTGATCAGCTGATGGAGCTCTTGCCATCAATCTTCTGTGCAGAAGACAATAGGGCGAACCTTAGACAGCCTTAGACTCATGGCCGAAGTTCAGGTTTGCAAACCAACCCTCCTGACGCCTAAACGACATACGATCTCAAGCGTCAGAGATCGAGTAGCCCGGAATCCTAGCCAATTCTAGGCACTTTATCGCAGCTCCGGGCCGAAGGTGTGCGGAGCATTGGCAGTCACTGGAGCATCTCTTCTTATTCACCTACTGAAGGGCTTGGGGTTATAGTTTTAGGATTCATGCAGGGACTTCGGATTTAGGCTCCAAGCTTTGATTCTTCGTCTGAGGGAGATCCGGCTCCTCTTGGGGGGGACTGCCAAAGTATCCGCTGAGGGCTTCCAAGAGGGAATGCAGTACGTTGCACAAATCTACTCAGCAGGTAGTTCGGAGCCGTCGGGCTTCAGGATGAAGCAGAGGCTAGAGCGGATCAAGGGCTTGCTTTGTCCGCAGTGCTGGGTCTGTGCGACACTCAGGAATCTTTCCCCAAGTTGAGGTGGACGAGTCATACCAATCCCCTCAGCATACCCTCTTGGCAAAGCGGATGCCAAAGACGACCAACTCCTCCGTCCGTGTAACAGCAGGGTCCTAAAAAGTCGTGTGCCAATCAATGGGTTTAGCACTCAGAGAATGAAGCGATGCTGCCGATGTTTATTCAGATCAAACATCCATCCCTCGGAGAATATGTTGCGCTCATCCTTCCAGCAGCCCCACCCACATACACCTGTTGACAAGACGACTCGTCCGATCAAGTTACTGTGATCCCACTGACTTGGCCCGTGGATCGCGGCTACTGACTGAGACCCCAAGTTTGCAGAGTAATTACCGGTATACTCAGGATACTGTGCAACAGCAGAAGCATCAAGGTGTTAAGAACACCCTATCCGCTACCAAGTGCGGGTCTATACCCGGCCGGGTATAAATCTCCAGTACGCAGTAGAACCAATTTGTGTGCTTCTGTGTCCTCATCAATGCAGAAATTCGTCCAGGACTCCTCAATCGAATCCAAAACGAAACCATCGCAAATGCTAGGGCTTAGGGGGTTGAGAAGCCGGAGGCTTTGGAAAACAGCGCAGGCTACGCATGGCATCTCAGGTGCACGGATACCCCAGCGTTTCAGGCAGGCAAGGGGGCCGTACATCTGTCTAGAGTCTAGAGTCTAATCTCGGCCACCAGTACTATCGCTGCCAGCCCCATGCTAATGCTTAATACTTACGCAGAGCTCTTGCAACCCCTAAGAGCTGATTTCCGACTTACGAACTTGACTGCATCGTTCGGGCATTCAGGCAGAGCCGCAACACTTGTTGATGTTGTGGCTCGGATCTCAGAAGTTAAAGGGTTCATGGATTCCGGGATCGCTCACCAGGCCGGCCGTGCCGTCTAGGGCAAGGATTCGCATTTCTGGGCCTGGGTATGCCCTAAACCTGCACGGAAAAAAACTGCAGAGGCCAACTAGGGCGATGGCAGGGAGGAGGGTGGTTTCTCTTTGTGATTCGCAGCTTGTGTCTCGAGGCTCCTACATGAGGGTCGCTCTACAGTTTTGAGGTCAGCGTTATGTCTCTTCGGTACCTTAAGGACTTGGCCTTGGACTAGGCTGGGATCCTTAAGATGCCCATACGACCCCCTATACTTTGCCTGAAACGAGGGGCATGCGACGTCAAGGGGCATTTTGCCCCTGCTAGGTTTGGCTTGGCCCATCGGTCGCTCCAAATCTTCGTAGCAGGCATGAAGAGAGCTGTCTTCTGATCCCGAGCCGCAGCACCTATACTACCTATACCTTAAGAACCCAAAACCTACTTTTTTGTAGGGTCCCTATAAATCCCATATGAGGGTTTATAATAAGAACCTACAAAAAAGTAGGTTTTGGGTTCTTAAGGTACTTCCGAAACTGGGACTTCGGGCATGACATCGATCTTGATCCCTGGGGTTATGCTGGAGGACGTGCCAAGGCGAGCCTACCTAGGCATCTGTGCGAGTACAAACTGCATCCCACAGCCATGAGTGTTTGACGGAACCACGGAACCTCAGTTAGCGAGAAACATCCTAGTGCCTGTGAGCGCCATGACCTTTCATACCCTATTCGCTCAGCCTACGCTCTCACGTACGCATCTTGCATTCCGAAGCCTCAAAAACCCAATCCTCTCCACCATTCTACACCTGAGTAACCTGCAAGCCCCTTCTCTTCAGAGAAGTCTTATAACATTTGAGCAGCCTCCGCCTCTGCGGCTGAAATGCAGACTTCGTATCGTCGGGCTCCCAAACCCTGAGTTCGAAACCGGAGGATTTGGACATGTTTTCGGACTCCCGCATTGCCGTCCGAGATTTGGATCTGCGAAATGTCTGGGGCTGTCTGAGTTAGCCACTGGCTCGTCTGATGTATTGTACAACTCAAGGAGTTATGCCTTGGCTCCGAAGCCTGAGCTCATATCACATAAAGGGGTCAAGATGACTTGACCATGTAGAATGTCGACTCTACTACACACTTATGAGCAAGGAAGGATGATAGCCGCCACCATCTCCTAACAGCACAGCACATCGAAGCTGGTGACATCGCTGAATCGGTTGGCGCAAGCCTCTTGCGTCCCTACCCTCATGAACAGACGGAAGAAAACCAAGCACTGACGGTGAAGCGACAGCATTGACATGGTGTCGGCTGTTCTATCTTACCAAGGCGGTGCAGTCTATCAAACTCTACAGCTTGAGGCGCTTCTTGATACTGGTTTATGCATAAGTTCTGTGTTTCAAGATACTTTACGATGAGGCTCTTAGGCAGGAGGTAGTTTATTGAAAGTAACACTGGCAAACGTACCGAAAGTACCACGCCTGTCACCCGAAACTGGGTTTAACATAGGATTGAACATCTACTGAAGCAACTTGTCGTGTGACATGCCAAATCACATCATCACATGTCCTTACATGTCATGATCCATTACATCGCATGTTATGTCATGTCATGCCATGTCATCTCCTATCATATCAGGTCAAATCATGTCATGTCACACGATGGGTTGTTGCAGTAGATCCTCAATCCTCTGTTAAGCCCTGTTTCATGTGACAGGAGGCGTGGTACTTTCGGCACGTTCGCCAGTGCTACTTTCAATCTTCTCCTTCCCGCGTAACAAGCCTCTCAGGGTCTAGAATCCACAACACCGAAACAAGAAGCGCAGAAACCCTGCGTTTTCCAACAGTTCTCTGAACCAAAATCTTCGATCTCGGAAAGTGAGGCATTGATACCACGAAACCTCGGCATGCGCGGTGCATGCTCAGTACCACCTCCCCCCTGTGGGGTGGTTTATCATATCATCCGATATTCTCAACTGAACTCTAAGCTACACCTCCCGACAATCCCAAAACGGCTGTCATGCAGACCGGCGGATGCGGGCAGGGACGAAGGTCGCGTTCTTGAATTGGGGGTTCACTGTCACCTCAAAAACCATTCGTCTCCTCACTTCGTCTAGATGTAAGCAGCCACAACCAAGGTGTACAACATGAGGCTTTCCAAGGATTTCGACCGACCAGCAAAGCTACGTAAGGCTTCCAATCTACAGGACAAACAAACAGTAGTTTGGCATGTCCACCTGCCGAAGCAACATCGACATCCAAGTTTCGAAGGGCCAATTTGATGGAGTCGTCGTCATCGTCGTCAGCGTGGTCAAAGTCATTGTCTCGAGTTTCGCTTTTGTTACCCTCATCATCGCCGCCGACGCCGAAATCTGAATGGCAGGAATACCAAGCAGCTAACAATAGGGATAGCAAGGTAGAAACAGCGCGACTTATCCTAAAAAAATAATAGAACCCAGGCTTCTAGCGTTACATGTCCAGAGCTCTGACCTTGAGGATACAAGGCATCGCCCCTTCCGCATCACACTTTGGCCTCACGCCACCACCCTGCGCATGTTGTGTGTATCTGTTGGAGCTTGCAGAGTAGGGTGCCGGGATTTTCGCCCTTTGGAAGAGGCTGAAGCTGCTGAGCCAGGATCGCTAACTAGCGTGGGTGGTTTCAGGTTGGCGTCGAAGGCTGAGGAGAGCAGGGCTTGGTCCAAAAGCTAAGCTGCAAGCCAGGCCGGTCTAGGAAATCCGAAATCCATAGGCCATTGGACTCCTGACATGAGAATTGGACTGAAGAGCACTCCGAGAAAATCAAACACCCTCCTCGGCTCCTTCCTCCCATCCTCCGATTCTTTCTGGTGGCTACGGCTATGATGCTCTAGGGCATGAGGAGCTTACAGGAGCTTTGCAGGAGCTTGCAGAGCATACTGAACTGTCTTCGGAGCTGTGCAAACCTGCATTACTTTGAGATACTTCCAGCCCTTCGGTTGCTGTGTTTGACTACTCGAGCCACCATGCTTGGGGGCACTATTTCTGCTAAATCCCCTGAAAGCGCAAGTTCGGAGTCCTCAACCTTGAAACAAAACATGAACTCGTCTCCTGCCTCGGGTCAAACACTTCGACGCCTGCCATTGGTGGGCACAGGGCAGAAACGTCTGGTAGCATCGGGCCCTTCATTTGCACCTCATGTACCATGACGGCTCATGATGGAGTAAGGCTTGCCTACGAACAAGGGTCCTGGTTACCCCCAAAGTCGTGTCAACCGGCAACGGACATGTGTTGATCTCAGATCTTGTTTAGGTCAGCGCAAAGAAGGCAGACACCCGCCTGGAGTCAGTTTGCTCGACAGGGAGGGCTTCGACAATATCAGAGATCTGACCTCAGATGGAACAGCTCCCGATCCCGATCATGGGGGTCAAGTGCTCCGTGCGCTAGCTCGAAAGCACCGAAAACAACTGAACCCTACCCTAGGCTGTAACCCGATTCCGAATCCGGTACCAAGAGAACGCAGCTCCTTCCTGCCCTCGCCAAGGCGCTCTCCAAGAAGTCGCAAAGGGCTTCGAACCTCATGCTCTGCTTCCTCGGCTGCCGCAGGATCGAAAGCGCCCCTAAATCCCTTATCGGCGAAACACCGAAACTAAACAGCCTTCAACTTCTAAGCCCTCACCTGGAAACCTTGCGGCCGGGCTGCGTTGTATCGTACATCAGTGCCATGATGTCCAGCTTCGTCGCCTCGGCCAGAGTAATCCGGATCCAACAACAAATACAATGCCGCGAATGACAGCTCAGCCCAGCTGACCAGCAAACACAAGCTGCTCCGAAGCTTGATTATCAGCACGCATCAAGCAGGAGACATCGCCGGGGGCGTGCAAACGGGAGCCAAAACAATTGCAACCCTCATGTTCATCGAGGCTGACCTCCAAAGGGCCACTCTGCACTTGAAGCCCTGAAGGTAGCAGCACTGCCCGACAAACAAATGTAAAGGCGGCCAGCATCAACGGCAGCATTTACGCATGTAAAATGTTGCTGGCAATGGAAGCTTTCGGCCAACGGAAGTCACGAAGCTCATTCCAGCCGGGCAGCATAACCTTTCAATTTCATCGTGCCGTGCACAAACTCCTTGGAGGACAAGGCTGGCACTACATCTGTAATCTGTCAGCCTCTGCCACGGCGCCCGCAGTGAAAGCTTCGACGAGAAAGCTGCATGATGCTAGCCCGAACCCTAACCCTAAACACTGGGATTGCTCCGAGACGACGAACTAGCCGAATGAGGGCCCCCTATGCGAAGCAGTACAAGCTTGTCTGAAAGTAGATCCAACAGCCAAGGCTCCTCTATGTCGATGTCACCGTTGCAGTCGGAGTCCAGCAAGGTGAAGATGATCTTTGTTTCATCCGGATCGATGTCCAGTCCCGAAAAGTACGCCTTCACCTGATTCTTGGCAAGACTTGGCTGAGGAAGGTGCTTCTCAGGTATCGGGCTACAAGGCCTGGCTTTGGATTCTTTGGATCTTGCGCACAGTGGAACCTCTGGGGCTCCGTGCGACAGGATTTGCCATGTGCGCTTGGAACTCCTCGTAGGTCAGCGTGCCTGAGGCATCCTGAGCAGAAAGCTGAAAAAGCCCCGGGAAGAAGAAACCCAGACCCGTGGGAATCTGGAGGCCTGCGTTTCGGAGCCTCGCCCTTGGCTCTCTTGCATGACACAGCAGATCCGAAGCCGGCCTTGTCGGCCTTCTTGAGGAAACCCTTGATGGACTCGGTCATTGATCTCATCTCGTCCAAGTAACCCTGGAGATCAACTACGCTGAAAGAAGGCAACACATGGCGGCACTCACTCACTCACACTGTTGGACGAGTCTGGCTGCGCAGGCTCTGACCTTAAGAGAGGCGCCTTGCCCTTCAATAAGACACAGATCATCACAGGTCTGAGAGCATTCCCTTACCTCTGATCCCGGTCCAAAGCACGCAAGCCTATCAAGCTTCAGTTCTACGTCTGCCTGCACGATCTCATCTTCGGTTCGGGTACAGACAGCGCTGTCCTTGGGTAGAAGTTCACTGAGGCATTTTTTGAAAAGTCTGGTGGGCGGTGGGCTCGGGAAATATCTGTCCTCGCTTCTCATTGAGATGCCCTGCAAACGCTTCTACTTGTAGAAAAAAACACATGCGGTGGCCTTAAGGGTTTCTCACCCAGATTATCAACATGTGCTCGGGCTTTCTGAGCCCTAGAAACTTTGCAGGAACAAAGATCTCAGACTCTTGGATTTCGGTCCCGGCAGGCAAATCCCAAAACCCTGCAGTGCCGGGCTGAGGCTGAGGCTCATGCGTGCATGCTTAGGCTCATAGGAGTACATAGATTGAGATCTGAGGCTATTCTGTCTTTTGTCGGTCGTGGGGTATTCTGCTTACAAATCTTCTTCACGAGGGATCCCCAATCCCGAACCTGTACATCTGCTGCTTCGCAAATCCGGCTCGTCTTCTCGAGTCTGACCGCCCCACCGGACGACCGCTTCTGAGAAACAGTCCAAGTGGCGACGAAAACGCCTGTCACCACGTTGAAGAGTCCGACAACGCAGAAGGCAATGTAGAAGTTGAACATGAGGAAATAGAAGTCCCCCATACCTTTATGGGCGGAGGTTTAAATTCTAAATGTGGTGTTCCGTAGGAGGGATGACCTCACAATCCACTTGCATACACGTTTATGTATTACTGTAACACTTCTCCTGCACATTGGCAGCCTTTCCGGGCATCCAGCTTTTCCGAAGAGTTCAGACATGATCGGCTGTGGGTTTCCTGGCATCAAGAATCAAAAATGTCCTGTTGTCTGCCAGACGGACTATGACTTGAGTTCTTTCTGTCGCCCTGTGTGGCTACTTAGGGTCGCCGAGCAGAACGACTTCACTGGCAGACACCGAATTACATGCAGAATCCTGTGCCGTGCTGCTGATTCCATGGAGAACTTCTGCGTACTGATACCAGTCGTTGCCACCGCTGACTGCCTCGCAGATTCTGGACCCCACTCGAAGCTACCAAGCCGAGAGACGAGCGCAATACCTTTTAGCAGCCAGCGTGTCTTGAACACCAACTGTCGACCCCACGCCAAACCATCATTTCTCAACCCAATGCCCCAGCTCAAAAAGCCTTAAACCCTGTGCTCCGACTCCAACTCTCCCTGTGGATCCGTGCCACTTCGGAAAGACCTGCACAAACCCAGATTGCGAGACCGCAAGAACCTCCGTAGCGGCAACAAGAAAAGGAGGCGGTGACGAGGGAGACAGGACGAATCGAGAACTGCTGATGTTGCTGCACCGCAGACAGCTGCGACAGCCACTTCTAGTCATTCTAGTCTTCTACTGATGTGTAGGGCACTGCCGGTAGTCTGTATTGCCATTCATAGCCAGGCCACGCTCCAAAGCGAGATCATAGAACCTGGGAGAGGAGACAACATGAATTCTACCCACCTCAGGAAAGGGCCACAGCGATGCGACTATGACAGGAGGTCAACGATTGTGTCACTGGGGCTGGAGACGCGGCGTCTCGGGGTGTTCGAGGAGTGCAAGGCTTGAGATCGCAGGCTGTCGGCAAGCTACGTTGACTATCAAGGGTCTGATGATAGCAAGTCGGACCTCGTGATAGTTAAGAGGAGGCTGCCCTAGCCAACCTTCATTTTCCTGGACACCGTTACCGCTGCGCAAAGTATGCAACATTAGAAGGGCCACAGGATGCAGTTGGTCGCCTGCATCATATGACACAAGCTCTACATTCGAGCTTGTTACAGGCGTTAGATAGAACATGAGCGGGCTTGCAATCGAGTTGCGGAACAGCGTACCATAATATTTGTTGATTTCAATCGCATCTTCCATCTTGTCGGCGTGCGCAGGGTTATCGATCTGCAAGCGACGGCTTCGGGCTGCATCGTGTTAAATGCACACTTCATTTGCCATCCCGGCATGGGGGGGTGCCAATAAAGCCCTGCTAAACAAGCTGCGATTGGCAGCTGTCAGGACTGCTGGTGCCTCTTCAATCGTTCGGCACGTAGCTTAGGCTTAGGAGTCGTCGGCTTTTGTTCGTAGAGCTTTCTGGGTTTGGGCCGCAGGTGTGCAGAGGTTGTCGGGTGTAAGGACTGGCTCAGGCTTCCCGAAGTGATTCGACTTGAGGGGCTCATAAGGTTGAGAAGTCAATCCGTAGAGAGCTGAGCATCGACTCAAAAGTCATAGAATGCGTCATATTTGCAGGCTCGAAGCCTTGCTTGCATTTTGGGGACGGGGAATCTGTGCTCTTTGCAGGGGGGTCAGTGCCGCAAGTTACCAGCCTCAAAACAACCAGACGTCCTGATTTTATGAGAGGGGGCTGCGCAGTAAGTGTCTGTAGATGAGCTGCAACTGCAGGCCCAAGAGAACAGACTGCTCCCCATGCCCCGTTTCCACTGAGACATGGTGCCCTGCACTCGGACATCTCCACGAAAAACGGGGAGCTTCAAACATGCGAGGCACCTGAATGTCATCGAAATGTGCTGCCACTGCCTCAGCTGCGAGAGCTTCGCCTACCAGCACTTGGGCCTGTTTCTTTTCGAGGTTTCGAATGTGAGGATTTGAGTTCATACACGGTCCTTGTTCTTGTGCCCTTGGCGGGAAAGGGCCGGTACTTTCCTCCTATCCTGAAACCTGTGAGGGAAGAAGGGTCTTGCAACATCACGCCGCCTCGAGTCTTGCTAGACTCAGCATTCGTCTGCAAGATGTTCCTTAGTGACCTCCAACCCAGGGACAAACACCAAGGCGTTGACCTAGTCCCCGAGACCAGTACTGCTTGGTGAAGGAACCCTTCGACGACTCGCTGAGCAGCAAGCCATGCCAACAGAAAATAGGAGCTTCTCTAAAATTCGAGCCGTAAGACTGTAAGAAGGCAATACCTACCAGTCCGAACGCCACGGGAGATCCTCGTCCAAGCTTGCAGCCACAGGCGCATTGTTGAACACCAAGCTGAAAACAAACACCTTCAGCGCCAGGAGATACGTGAACAGAATGGGGTTCTTGGGGTATCTTGAAGCACACTAATAATAGCTATACTAGTGGCTATACGGTTCATGCAAGGGTCATACCCTGATCGAACTCCTGTTGAAGTGGCGAGGCTTGGGTCCTGCAGGACCGTGGGATGTGGAAGTGGCGAATCTCTCTGGGCCTTAAAGTTTTATGTCTAGGGTTGAGGGTCCCGGAGGTTTTAAGCACATGGGCTTAGGGAGAGGCTCATAGGGATGCGGAGCAACTCCTACACTATAAACCCCGAAAGCTTCGTACCTTCTACCACTAGTCACAGCAATCGTGAGAAGGATCTTCGCATCCAGCGTTCGTTTCCGCAGTCTGCAGGTTTGTCTGAGGAAGTTCCGGTTGCGCTGGCTTCAAGGCATCTGTGGATGAGAACCGCCTCGTGAAGAGCCCGAGGTGCAATTAGGAAGACCACTTGAAGAGCCCAGAGAAGGTCTGCGAGGGAGTTGATCATGGCGAAGATCATCGTTCCTTGGGTGTGGGTTGCTTGGGCTGCACGGCTGAGCATCTCATGATGCAGCCACCGGCCACCTAGCCAAGCCCAGGAGGAACTGATGAACTAACGGCTCCTAGCTAAGAGCTGCAAAGTACGGTTGCAAGAAGCTGCGTAGGGTACTGTCATCGGACGGGGGCTTCGGCTCTAAGCTCAAAGACCCAAGTTGCTTCGTCGTTCAGTAGGTTTGGGGGGTGCTCTCTGGGCCCTTCGGCTCAAAACTCTCGGTGTTGCCAGACTACATACCGCATGCAGACCTGCATCAGCCCTGCCCTTCGGCCGAGGAGTCAGAAACCGAGGTTGCGGATTTAGGGTAATGCAAGGAGTAGGGCAGGATGAGGCAGGAGACCCGCCCAAACTCTTACAGTGGGGTGCATCCCCCCCTTCTTCTAGTGCTTCGGCTGGACTTGGCCAAGATACGCAGCTTTCTCAGAGCCTGAAGGGATGTAGACTTGTGAAGAGTTCCCGACTATTAGGCGCTGACATTGTTGGCGTTATAACAGTGATAGTTCTTCTCCTGCACGGATTGTATTGGTAAACGGATCTAGTGACAGGAGACGATCTGAAACGAGTCCGCTGCGTTCCCGTCTTCTTCCTGCAACTTGCATGATGGATCCACTGCTCTATCACGGCCCAAACGCGAGTTGCGCGATCTGGTTATTTTGACTCCCGTCCTCACTTCCGCCCTTATGAAACCGTATGAACCCGAGACTTCTTGCTGTGCCCCTGCTTGAATCTGCATTCACTGGGCCAAGGGCCAAGGGGCAGGGATCCAAACTCTTTCAATCAGAAAGTCAAGGCCTATGTAACTGTTCAACAATCTGTTCAGGTGGCCTGCACCGTGCGGACCAGCCGGACGATCCGTATGAGTCGGAACACCTACGCAGCGCAGGCGGAAGGTCAGCAACAACCGGACACTTGAAGCGTCTGCCTGAAGCTGATGACCTCCGAAAAGATTAGCTGCTGAGAAACCCTCAATGCTGCCGGAAGCCAAAACAACCCTGAACTCCAAGCTTATTCCGAGTGCCGGGGAGCTCTGAGGATGCGGAGGAAGCTAAAGCCGGACGGTACGTCCCAAACCAATGTCACGAAGGATTCCTGAGCACCGTGGACTTGCCGAGTTCGAGGGTCTTGTGGTTGTCCCGGCTTTGGACGGATCGCATGCCTTACCCGGCTTTTAGCAAAGCTGTCCAAAGTGGCACTTTAAGGGAGTTGTTCTGTACCAAAGGCAAGTCGAGAAGAAGTTGGTGCCTGTCTACATGGTTTTCCAATGATCCTGGCCCATCCTGAGCCTGAACAGTCAGGAGTCTAGCTGCGCACATAAAACTTAAAGCCGGCAAAGAACACCACGAAAATAGTCTTTCCAAAGAACTCGAGCCTGAGTGATGGGGTTCGAGACTGTAGGAACAGGGAGCACCTACGCCTTACAAGTAGGAGCTCGAGCTCGAAAGACGTGCCGTGATCGATGGCGAGTGCTTGGGGCCTGGGGGCTTCTCTTTGACCGATCTGTGGCTTTGGCTTTGGGTCCCTTTGGGGTCCAGGGCCGGGGAATTCGTGAGGAGTGGCGACTCTCTCGGGTTGGGGTACCTCAGGTATACGGTGCAGGACGGTCATAAGGTGCAGGAGTCATGCCTTCTAACATACCGGTCTTGAGTATGCCGTGAGTACCCCAAGATACCGAGGCGAGGATCTATGAGGCCTAATGGCTTAACAGCACGGAGTCGTCAGAGTTGGAGATGAGGCTACGGGCTCCAGGGCGGAGGGTGTCACGGTGTCGGGCCTGGGGCTTCCTTGTTTGACGATATGTAGCTTGCGGGTTTTGCAGGATCGCGGGGCGTGCGTTTGGCGGATCTCTCCGGGAGTGGAAATGCATTCAAGGTTTGGAGTTTGGGTTCGGAGGCTGACGATTTGGGGTTCGAGTTAAAGCATAGTAAAACCCAAGACAGCGCCCAGCAAGACAGGTTGATAAGGTTGATACGGGGTCACTTTGTCATTGAAGCTGACTCCGCACAGCGGAACTGTCACCACCAAAGTCAGCCCTGCCCCAAGTCACGACAGATCCGTCCGCAAGGACGGCGGCAAAGGCTGCTTTATAGACGGTTTGGATGTGCTGCACGTTCTTAAGCTGCTCCTGCACAGCAGCGCTGTCACCGCCATCGGCAGCATCACCCCAGGTCACGACAGATCCATCGGCGAGGATAGCGGCAAAAACAGTTTCACATGCTGCAATCTCCTTCACGTTCTGCAGCTGATGTTGAACCCCACTGCTGTCGCCACCAAAGCCGTCGTGACCCCAAGAAACAACAGATCTATCGGCAAGAATGGCGGCAAAAGCCCAGGAAGTAGCTTGAATTTCTTGCACGTTGTTTAGCTTTTCTTGACAGCCACTACTGTCCGCTCCATAGACAACATTACCCCAGGTCACGACAGATCCATCTGCCAAGAGGGCAGCAAAAGCTGCGGTTGAAGTCTGGATAACTGCCCCTGAACAGCACTGCTGTCACCACCGGCATCGACATCGTCCCAAGTCACGACAGATCCATCTGCCAGGATGGCAGCAAAAACTCCAAAACTTGAGGATTGGATGTCCGTAACGTCCTTGAGCCGCTTTTGCATATCTTTGCTGTCACCACCGTATCTGCCATCCCCCCAAGTTACAGCAGATCCGTCCGCAAGGACGGCAGCAAAAGCATTATCGGTGGCCTGAATCTTCTTCACGCTCTGCAGCCGTGCTTGAACGGCAGTACTGTCGCCACCAAACTCAGGGTTGCCCCAAGTCACCACGGAGCCATCCGCCAGAATGGCCGCGAACGCACCAACTGTAGCCTGGATCTGCTGTACATTCGTGAGCTGCTCCTGAACGTCACTGCTGTCACCACCAAATTCAGGACGGCCCCAAGTAACGACAGATCTATCAGCCAGGACGGCAGCAAAAGCGTCAGCCGAGGCCTGTATTTGCTTTACATTCTTCAACTTTCCCTCAACAGCACTGCTGTCACCGCCGCTTTCGGCATTGCCCCAAGTGACGACAGATCCGTCAGCCAGGATAGCAGCGAAAGCCTCGTCTGCCGCTTGGATCCGTTGCACACTCTTCAACTTCTCCTGCACGGCCGTGCTGTCACCGCCAAAAGCAGCATCAGAACCATCGGCGGGGATAGCGGCAAAGGCATTCAGATTGCACCCCACAGTCATACGATTGACCTGCAGCGTCAACATGTTCCCATCTTCAAGCCTTGCTCTCTTGATGCTCTTGTGCCCGTCCAGGATTTGTCCGGAGGAGTCCAGCAGTCGGCCCTGTTTGCCAACTGCTAGAGCAGTCTGTGCCCGGCGCTTCACACTTTCCACCGTCTCCTCCAGATCCGCCTTCAAGGACACGCTCCTCCCACTGAGCAGTCCAACTTCCAGATCAACTGACATGGCACAAATTGCAGCACAGCTCCTGGGACTGGTGCTTGCTAAAGGAACCCCGAATCTGAGGCTCCGATTGCAACTACGATTGCCAATGCTGCCAGACATACGGCTTGAGAGTCTAGGGCTCAAAAACTTCTAGTACTTGTTCTTACAACTTTGTCTGTACATGCATGTCATGTCATGTGCGCATATCTCCACCCGTGCTTGCTGCTGATGCTGCAGGTACACCGGCCGGAGAAAAGAACCCGGCTACATCATGGCAGCTGAAGCTTTCAGATCCAAAGCTCACGAACCTCTACCTACGCCTGCACGTCGCCGTAAACCCAAGTGCGGCAGCAAGGAACTCACAAGACGCCGCTCTAACCCTGACAATTTGAAAGCTTATGCCTCTGAGCCCTGAAGCTGCTTCGGTGGAACTGGGCAGTGCCATCTGAGTGTCCGCGACTAGAAAGCAGTCAAGAAGATTCCACCACGCGTCGTCCCCTGGCTTCAAGGCACCGGCCGTCTTCGTAGAGGTCAGGGGTGCCAAACTAGGGGTCCATCATAAGGATCAATGACAAGCCTGTGGCCCTGGCACGAATACGATCCGGCACACAGATGACCGCACCCCGGAAACCAGCCTCCATCAGACCTAAAGTACTATAGTAGTACCATAGTAGTACCATAGTAGTACTATAGTAGTACTATAGTAGTACTATAGTAGTACTATAGTAGTACTATAGTAGTACTATAGTAGAACTATAGTACTACTGTAGTAGTACTATAGTATCGTACTTGGGAGCTGGGCTACAGAGGAGCAGCCAGGCCGGAATAGCAAGAGAGCAGAGAGGGGAGGCGAGCACGTGCAGAAGTGCTCGAGCTCAGAAGTGTTCTGACATAGGGATTGCTATGAAATTCATCCCAAAAATGTCCTTTAGATCCCTAAAATGTGTGCCAAAGGTTGCTAAAATCAATCTTACGGAGAGGGGGTGGCACCCCCTAGCCGCCCCGTAGCCCGTTAACTACATGATTTTCATACCACCCGGGGTCCGGAGTCGCTTGTTGATTCACCTGAACACTATAGAGGAAGTTAGTAAACGAGAACTCCCGCAAGCTCCAAAAGAGCCAGCTTTCGTGACAGGACTCTTTCGACATGGACCAGGCCGGGCTTGGATTCCGGCGTTTCAACTCATTGCAGAAGCCTTGTTAAGAAGGCTGGTTCGCCTGGAGCAGTCGTGGAAGCAGTGAAGCTCGTGGCATTCCCCTTTGTAGCGGTGGGAGTGGGAATAGGACCAGTGGCAGCGGAGTGGGAATAGGACGAGCAGCAGCGGAGTGGGAATAGGACGAGTAGCAGCAAAAGAGCCATCGGACGACAAAAAACATAAGCTTGGGTCGAAGGCACCACCCGCCACACTACGCTGCATCAGGTTTCGTCACGAAGCGCACCTGTAACGAAATCCAACCTCTCCGCCGCCAAGCGGATCACGAGCTCGAGCGCAAACCAGCCTCAATTGAATGATCGTCGAGGGATTTGGACATGCGTGCTGTCGTGCCGAATCTGAGCAGCTCCAAGTCTCTCTTGCAAACGCGAAAAATTTCACGAATAGCGGGATGGGCCAAGAAAGGCCAAGCCCTGGGTTCCTCTAGAGTCTCGCACCGAAAATCTCCCACTTCGGATGCAGCTCAGCCGCAAAAGAAGGCCTCGGCTGGTGTCTCGCTCTCTTGGGCGACGCTTCGCTTAGAGAGTGGGTTGGATGCTTCTGACTGCAACGTGGTGAGCGAGACCCATGCCGGAACCACTTGGCAGTTCTGCATTTGGTGGGTCTGATCATCCGAATCCTTCCTCCAGCCATGTGGAGCTGTCCGCGTTCATGCAAGGCTTAGGCTCAGCTACAGTAGTTTTGTGTCGTGGCGAGGCATTCCGCAATGAGATCTTCAACTCCGCCCCCCTCACTCAAGCCTGAACCGTATATAAATCCATAGCGGGGCCACGATGTCTGGATCCCTCGTAGTGGGGTATTTGGGCGTGCCCTCCAGTCGACGCCAGCTGTTCCGGACCTGAGCTGTGGACTTCTGGACTTCTGAACCTACTGGCAGTAGATGGGGGTTTCCGAGAGTAGGGGACCCTAATATAGTACCCTAAATAATAGGATCCTTACTATAAGGACCCCAAAACAAAGTACCCCTTATTTTGGGAAAGCCCCAGATCCCTCAAGATCCTGCGAATATCGTCGTGCGCATAGGGGCCCGAAGGCCTGCCTACTCTATGGAGTCAGCAGCCTACACTGACGTTGGCACTCACAGCTCTGCTGGCACCGCAGACGGCTCCAGGGCCGGAAGTTTGAAGCATCGAAAATCCGTCACAACGTGAAGCTGATGTAACATCTTAGTCCAGGCTCTGCAAGAATCTTCAGGAAAAAGGATACCGACAGACGGTAGCCTCAAGACAACGAAACGAGGCCACCACCACCACCAGTGGAGGAACCCAAAACCAGATGCCGCCAGTGGACGTTTTGGTCGGCAGCCCAGCCGAGGTAAACCGCATTGGCAACGATAGCGATCATGGCAAGTGTCTTGAAGATCACACCTGTCGGCCTCCCAGACCCCCGGAAGGATCTAGAAAGTAGATCCCCTAATTTGGGACCCTGTACTACTAAGGGCTCTTTATGGGAACCCCCATTGAGGGATCTACTTTCTAGATCCTCCGAGATCCAGGATCTGTCGGCTCGGGGCGTTGATGCTTTAGAGCAGGCTCAGGAAAGTGTAGGGAGCAATGGCTACAGTAAGGTTTGGGAAGTTTGCGAGATGGTGTCGATAGAGGAACGGTGGTACAAGGGGATGCGACAGACCACATGCCCAGAGATTCTTGAGAAGCACACATGAGTACAGAAACTTTAGAACGAGTTCCTGGGGAGCTAACTTCAGGACACTGGCCACCGGGTCACTTCTGACATTCATACTGTTTTTTCATGTATCACGCGTATAGGAGACAAGTGCAACCCCAAAGTCTCGCCTCCAGCGATGCGGTTGATGATAGGCTCGCTGCTATCCGCCGAAGAAGAGCACATCATTTTCATCCCATCAGCGCAGGACCTTGCTTGAAAGTGACTGGCGCCGGCACTCTGACTTTGTTGTCACTTGTGCCTGATCGCCCTCCCTGACCCTCCTTACTTCCGGCCAGAGCCACGTCGGCCGCAACTGAAGCAGACTCAAGCACCCCGTAACATGAGGCGATCCTTCCAGCGGAAAGTGGGCCGCCATTTCTGCTTGCAGCTTTGGGGCTGAAGGCAGGTTTTTTTGGAAGCCGCATCGAATTGCTCTGGCACAGGGAGAGCAACAATGCAGGGCAAGGAAGGGCTCGAGAGGTGAAGGTCTCAGGGCAGAGAGCCCGCCGAAATCTGAAACTTGGTACTGTTTGGAAAAACACGGGGCTCATCCAAAGGCGATGCCAAGTGTCCACTTGAAAGGAACCTACGGCTTTGAAGCCTAGAAGTTTCACCAGGTGGGAAGCTGCAGCAGGACTTAAGGCGGCTTCATGGCTTCACCTGCGAAGTCCCAAGAAGCTCTGCGCCCAGTAGCGGGCCTTCGAAGGGGTTCTTCTTGAGCATGTGCATCCTGAGGATCACAGCAATGGGGCTTCCTTGGGCATTGGTACCTACGAGATATCAATGCAGCTGCCCAAAGCCTGGCCAGGGACAACAATTGCAAGGCAAGCATCTGAAGCAAGGACAGCTTCATCACGGCAGGTATCATAACCGACCCAACAGCATGGGAAGGGTTCGGATGAGGGTTTGTGAGCATTATCGGTCACTATTAAAACCCTGTTGAGCAATATCCACTGGTCTTGCAGGACATCTGGTGCCCCTCAGCTATAACCCGGGCGTGGGTTGACTCTGCTTGCAAGTGGCTTCGAGGCCGCCAGCGTCTCTTCTGTCGGCATAGGGCCAGACTGGGACAGAAGGATGAGGTCTGCTGAGAGTCTTATCTGAGACTCTCGGATATTGGGTGTTTCGAAGGGTTTAACAGTGTAAGTAGTAACCCTTGCTGATTGTGTAGGCCCCGATGTTCGTCTTGTTGTCGCTGTATCACATGCATCTCACAAGTTCAAAATATCTGCAAGGAGTGGCGCAGGTACCCCTAAACCCTAAACCCTAAACCCTAAACCCAACAGTAAGCCCTAAGGTCGGGCCTGGCGCTGCCGCCGCTTGAAAGAGAGCTCCCGCTTCACATCGTTGGTGGTAACCTCAGAAGCTTCGATTTGGGGCGTCGGCTTCAGGGTCAAGATCAAGGGTCATGTGACATGCTGTTGGTGTACTATCTGGAGGACGTGTGATTTTGCCCAGGACTCATTGAGTGCTTGATGCTACCGGTGGCCCACATTCTGCCGTGTTCAATTTTGAAGTGTGGCCATTCGGAAATCTTGTTGGTAAAGTCCTCCTAAAACCGGTTAGATCGTCGGGGTGGTTGATGTTTGTTGCCGATTTTCCACACCTGGCGGATGCGGCAGACAAATGGGAGCAAACGAGTATCTGTCCCTCTGGCTACCTAGATGTCCTCTCTTTCGATCTACCGGAATCTACCGACATATCCATGTACGTAAGCATGTACGTATGTATACATGCTGCATGCATGATCAACTGCACACGCAGTCATGCCAATGGCCCGTCTTCCCACAGAAATGCTTGTGCGCACGGACGTCCAAGAAACCTGTCATAGCTGACTCACCAAAGCCATGCGACTCACTGACACAAGACTGACTTCACTGACAATACATCTGGTGGGCCTCTTGGCTACCCACTCGAAGCCTCTTGACATGAAATGGCAATGCTTACAGAAACCGGCATGCAGACAACAGCAGCTGTACTCATTGAACAGCCATTTAGCTTGTTTAAGCTTTTGCATCCCAGGCTACACGCTGGATCTTCGAGTGCTCGGGCTTGCCAGCCTCCTCCTCGTCAAGGGAAATCTCCATTGTTCACGGAGCTTTGGCTTATTCGGGGAGGCTCCCAGGGGTATCAGCACGGCGCCTCGCTTCAGCAAGAGACTTTCAAGTATCCGAGGCATCTCCCTTTCGATGTCCCCTTCGCCCACAATGCAGCACCAAACCCGAAGCTTCAACGGTTTGAGTACGCCAGAATACCAAGCCATCCCGAGAGCTGGACTTGATGTACTACGAGCCCGGTAGCATGGGGCAGGAATCGCGTGATAGGGCAGAACCCATGCTAGGCAGCCCACTCTGCAAAGATCCACTGGGCCATTAGACTCCTACAAACAGCCTACTAGGAGGAGCAAGAAGATATTGAGCCATTGCTCATCGAATCACTTGACAACCCAGCCCCCAGCCACAATCGGAGCTACCGAAAGAACAACAAAAACCAGACCTCTAGCTCCAGCGACAACAGGGTTTTAGGTGACGTACCAACTTAGTCGCCAAGCAGGTCCAAGCGGCCTCGCCAAGGCTACCTTAGATCTGTTTGCTTTGAGGGCTTGCAATGCAGGATTCAGGTAGCAGGTTAGCATTTATGTTTTCACCCGCTTGCTGTGAGTCAGGTGTCTTGAGTTGCTGCAGCTGCCACTGCCTCCCTAAACCCTAAACCCGTCCTTAGTTTGGTTCTGAACGGAAAGGGCACACAGCGGTCGTGCCCTTCGCAGCCGCGTGCAGAGATGAGGCCCGTGATCATGACTGATGCTGGACGTCTCTAAAGCCGAAACACCGACGAACAACAAGCAATGGCAACCCACAACACCAATGATGCTTCCTTTCCTACATCTTACGTTCTCTAAACTACAAAACACCCTGGACCGCCCTCGACTCCAAGCTCCAAGTTCTGCGACATAGACACCCGCTGGCTGCTCTATCCCAAAGGGGCTGGCGGACGGTGGCCTGCGCTGAGCATCTTTGCTTTCAACTTGAAGCTTGAATTCTCCTGAATGTTGGGTTTTTGGCCTCGTTTAGATTCCGCTTCTCAGGGGTGGATCCGGTTTGGTGCTTCCAGGTATGAGTAAAAGCAAGCAAGTTATGATGTTGGTTTTACTGGTTCAGGATTTAGCCCGGGATTTAGGAACCCATGGTGGAGGATCAGTGGCGTAGGGGTGGAAATCAGGCCAGGGACGTCATCGTGCTCGGAGGCAAAGCTCTCGAATGACTGTCCTGCTATGTCGACCTTGTGTAGTCCAGCCATGTTCTCCGTTAACTTCTATCTTGATGGGCTTCCATTCTGGAGGACGCCGGCCAAGAAAGACTGTGTAACTGTGTGGTGAACATGTCCTATACTGTGCCAACAGCGGCATTAGACATTCAGATCAAGTTTAGGTTTGAGTCTTGGAACGGGGCACGAGACTACCTGACAAACGACATCTGTGTTTGGGTATGGAGGGGGGGGGGGGTGGCGGGGAGGTAAATTCCAGAGCCTCCGTTGCGAGATGAAACATGAGGGTTTCCGAAAATAGGGGGTGCCTTATTTTGGGGTCGTTATAATTGGGATCCTACTATTTGGGGTACTATATTAGGGGTCCCCTATTTTCGGAAACTCCCACATGTCCTCGCATACACGAACATCCCGAACCTCTTGGCAGCCAGCCTTGGCTTTGAGCTCTATCATCCGATGCTGACACCCGTAAAGCGCTTACATGGCCACGGCCGTCACTATCGGCAGTACACAAACTACCCAGAGAGCCCAACACTCCGTTTCAGTAGGTCTCAATGGATATCCTCTGCTGCCCTAAGTGCAAATGCCAAACGAAGTTGCAAATCCCAGCATGCCCTGAGTATTCGAGACCACAGATGCACATTGACATGCGCCTCTCGTCCTGCTCCTCTGGCTTAGGCACGACCTGGCTGCAGCGTTTTGTGGAGGGGCTTTTTTGGTTCGAGTTCTCCAATCTTATGTTGGAGCTTAGCATCCGAATCCTGAGAGCTGGTGAGCTGTGAAAGCGTCTGGTTCTGTGCCTCGCAACAGCTTCCAACTCGTAGCTGCTGTCTCTATGTTCAAAACACTGGGGGCATTGGGAAGGACCCTGCGGCATTTGTGTTCGAATCTACGAAGCCGTGAAGTCCTCTGGGGCCAGTCGCGACGGTGTGCAAGACTCCAACTCCCAGCCGTCTTAGCCTCCACTAGGAGCTGTTCGCTGAAACACAGCGAACAGACTCTCGCTCTTTTGTCTCCACCCTGCTAGCCATGATGCTCGACTATCCCAAAGCCTCCCAAGCTCTCTCGTGATGGAACTGCCGACTGAACTTCCTGAATTGCTGGCAGGGTAGCATCTAGAAGTGACGAAGAGGCTGAAGCAGGAGACCCAACAGAACTTTCTGCGCACTTCTACTTGACTGCTGCCGAAGTCTTCGCCGGGGGAACTCTGGTAGCTGTTCAAAGACTTGAGCAGGGCTGAAACTTTAACTGTTAACTTCAGAAGGTGGGGGTCGCTGGCATAGACTTAAAATAACGGGCTCCTCAGCGCGCACACCCCCCTAAACAAGGCACCACTTATGCAGCAGCGCCTGAGAGAAGCTCACCTTCTTGGGAGACTCCTCAACATCATGGGTCGTCAGTGCGAATCCCACGCTCAGCCCGTGCAACTACGGATCGGGCAGATACAGCACACAGTTCACTTGCGTCACTTGATCTAAAGGCATACATCACAAGGTCAACGGATGCGATCAGGCAATGCGGGCATGGGCTGAACTAACCAACAAGTTCCACACAGGTTTCGCTACCCGTGGCACTGTGGTTCGCGGTTGATTCCTGTAGTTGGAGAGTTGTTGCTGTAGAAAGCCCGTCTCCAAACAGAGGCTGCCACACTTTGTTGTTGTAACTGGGAAGTTGATTTTTCGTTGACGACTGCTGGACGGGCCTTGCTGTGACTACGATTTCCAGTCGGAAGCTTCTGCTCTCTGCTGCAATACTCTTTAGGGTTTAGGGTTTAGGGTGTGATATCCACGGATACCCTGGTTGTTACACTTTCTGATGAGCTCACCGATGTAAAAAGGAACTGTCAACACCGGCGGCTCTGCGCGCCGCTGAGTTGCGACCTTCTTCCAGTCTGATGCAATCCACAAAGCCTTCCTCCCATGAGCTGTGCAGTGCATACACAATAAGTTGACAACATGCAGCACCCTGAAACCCAAAGGCCCGAAATGCCAAAGACAGAAAACAGCTGCTTACAAACCACGAGCACACTGCGTGCCTTTCTGAAGATCGTGGAGATGCCATTGGATCCAGAATCGGCCCCGGCAAGCCACGCCATGCCTCAAGGAACTGTAGATACACGGATTACATCAGCTCCGATCCAGACGTCAATGTACTCTCGCTACGGTTTCAGTGCCGAGTCAAGTCAAGGAATACCTCCTTTCTCGCTCATCTACCTGGCCATTGCAAGAATGGTGAGATGACCGTCAACCTTTAGGCCTTCAGAGGCGAACTCTCCGAGAAAACGCGTATTCAATACCACTCATCACAATGATCAGGATGATGATCGCGAACATTCGCGCCGACTGCTGCATCGTTTCCAACAACACCGTCAACATCACCACGAAATGGAAGCCACGGGCACAGTGCGTGACACTTTGTGATCCGATCTTCTACCGCTCTTACAAGGGCTCCAAGATCCGACGAGGGGCGGGTCGCCGAGTTTTTGAACCACTCGTCGTCGCCCATGGCCGAGCTCATGTAGAGCTGAGCCTGCTTGGAGCTCGGCTTTTAGGGCTCTCTTCTTTTTGACCAGGGCAGTCGGTACGCTTCGGGATTCACAAGTGGGCCTCTGGCAGGAGGGCTGGGGCTTGATGAAGGCTTATAGGGATTGGCTAAGTTGAAACCAGAGATCCCACATCGCGAACCCTTTTCTTACCTCCACGATCTGAAACAGTAGTCAAGGTGGTACTAGGGTCACTTCTTTCCTGAGGCTCTCAGTCTCATCTGCATGTAATTACATAGCTTCTAATGGTGCTTGACTTGATAAGAACATGTCAACATGGCAAGTTGATAGTCGTACGCCACTGCATCTGTGTAATGTACCAGGTGCGACAACGTCCATGTTTACAAAAAGACCAACAAGTCAACAAGGATAACAAGCTGCGTCGAGGGAGATGATATTCGAGACACTGGCGTTGCTCAGAATAAACTCAGAACGACAACTACCAGACAACCGCAGCAGTCGTAACTTCCCGCCTTCAGCTCGTTGATTTGTTCGTTCAGCACCTGCCGAACGCTAAGGTGGCGGGGCCTACGGCTGGAGGTGTAAAGCGAAGGAGCTACAGGTGAAGTCCATGAAAAGACCAATGTACAGCTTGAGCTCCTACACTCCAACCTCGACATTGCATCAACATTCACTTTGATTCCAAAGCGAGTCTCAAAAAGGTCGCAAACCGAATTATGTCGCACTTCAGGGATCTTGAAAGCTGGTTCGGAAACCCGAAACCCGACAACCGAAACCCCGAAGCACAGAACCGACACTTCCTTTAAACGAACCCGAAGAACACAAGAGTGCCCACGCACTGAGTTTGCATGCGCTCAGCAGCCTCGTTCTCGAGCTCGAGTTGCTCGAGCTTGTTGGTTTCGTTGGCCTTCGGAAGTGTCATACGTTGTTGTTATTCTTGCATTATTGCCACCATTGCAATGTTTGCAAGTAGTCAATCTTAACATTTTTGCGCTCTTTCTATGCTTACTACTTGTTCAGTCATTGCTATACAGCTCAACCTGATTATGTGCTACGGCTATGAAGTAAAGCGACTGCTGCTGATCAGCACGGTTTAGCAGATAAGCTTAAGGCATCGAGGACGCAGGCTTGTGCTTGGGTTCTTTGGCTTCCAGAGGGCAGAGGCCACATCCAACAAGCCGAAAATCATTCCATGCTAGTATCCGGGGTCTTTCAATTAGCTCGTCCTTTCGGCGGCCAGGTTTGCATCCATGATGACCCGACTAAGCGCCCTCCATCACCAGTGTAATCGAAATCACATAGCCCTTCCACACGGCTTGGCCCTTGTGCGGATCTTCCAAGAGGACCTCCCTGCCACGCCTTCCCCTTCGGAGGGTGGCTGCTCTGCTTCAGCGCCTCGTTGTCTGCCTGTTGAAAGAGTGCAGGGCAACAAGGTGGGGTGTCAGCCAAGCTATGGGTCTGCGCCACTTTCGCAAGGAGCTAGGCTGTGGCAAAAGCCCAGGGTCTAAGGGAGCTGGGCAAGGACTCTGACACCTGGCCGTCCAAAGAACCAAGCTGAGCCAGGCTTTTACGGGGAAAGCTTCCGGAGAATTCCGTCCTTCAAGGCATCCATCTCCTGCCGTAGAGACGAGAAGTGGTGCTTCAAATCCTGGGCCAACACTGGTGTCGCACAACGCCACTACACTGCAAGTGAAAGATTGCGGTACAAGAAGCAAAGCTGTGTATCACATCCTGCAACCGGATCGATTCTGGGGGATACAGCGCTGCCCAAGCATCATAAGCATTAGAGCGCAACATGCTTCTCGTCCAGAAGCTGGAACTTTTGATGCTCTTGCGATACAACCTCCAAGGCTTGTAGGTCACCGGAGGATAGCAGTCGCCGGGCATGTGGCGATTAATGATTAATGAACGGGACCTCATGAATAGGGCCTTCATTTAGAGCACCTGCTGCTCTCTCGCAGGTTCGTCTCAAACGGCTTCCAACCCTACATATGCTTACTCGCCTTCGACCCAGGCTCCGGTATTCTTCGAAAATCCCGACGAGAAACGTCTTTCTTGCGACCCCAGCAGTTGCAGTGCAGCAGTTCATGAAGGAGTCCCCCGAACGGTGTGAATTGTTTCATGGATGCAAGGTCGCTTGCCTTCGCAATTCTCTGACTCTCTCCCTGTACTGTGTCGCTCTCTAAACAGGGTCCGTTGCCACCCACTATAGGGATATGGCTTCCCAGAAGCAGCAGAAAGCACCATTCTCAAATTCGCCGAGGTTCCATCTTTTTTTTCTTCGGGAACCGCTAACCCCCTCCCCGCCCACCCCCAGCTTAGAGTGGCACCGAGTCCCCCCCCTTGCGCACTGAACCTGCTAATTGGGCCCTGATGGTGACTATCTTCACCGGCGACCGGGCCGAGGCGGACGATGCGAACACTGGAACGACCCAAGTGACTCATGCTACCTCTCGCGAACGCTTGCGCCAAGGCCCCGGCATCCAGGCACCTGGGCCAAAAATCTCTGTGGCCCAAGACAGAACTTCATTTCGAGGGTTCGCCCCAGCATCCTCCAACATTGATTTGCGGGGCTCGCCCAGAAACGACAAATGTTCAAACGTACCCAACTTCTGGCCCGCACCCGTAACCTTATCCGAGCCCTTGTCGAAAAGAGATCAAGGCACTGGTCCAGCGAGTGCTCGATTTCTCCGGGCACAGCCATGGCTATAGCAGTCGCCCGCAAGGCATTCAGGCAGGACGCAAAGAAAGGTGCAAAAGAGGGCAAACGCCCTTGCAATGCAGGGACGTCTGGGGTGCACTCGTCTACCCAGCATTACAGGTAGGAATGCTGCTTGTTGCGCACACAGACGCCCGCTTGGTCGTTGAGTTGCTGTGTGTCTGCTTTTGCAACATGCTGCTTGCGGCCGGTCTCAGCACGGGAGTTGAATCCGACGGTTCTGCGTAGGGCCTGTCTTACCCGGAGTTGTGCCAGCAGAAACAACCCAAGCGACCTTACAACTTCAGCTGTATATGACAGAATCATGATGATGTAAATTCGGATCTTGAGCCACGTGCGAATCAAGCTGCAATTGCACACCTAATGGCACCAGCCTGGGCGGGAAGAGTCTGGAGTTCGACACACCGGAGCAGCGAAGAGATCACTTGCCTGTACACATGTGCTTCGACACTTTAACATCAGCACTGATGCCTCGGGAGCTGTGCAGCGTTCCTTTTCGCACGGCGGCGGCCGGACGGGGACCACATCCACGTCGCTGACTTTGACCGGCAGGGCGGGCTGTCCGACTGTCCTGCTTGCAGCGGGGGTAATAGAAGCTCCGCATTGTTGAGGTGCCGGCTGAATTAGCTTACCAAAGCGGTTGAGATGTCCAGCAAGGACAACGTGAGCATGCAGTGGATCAGCGTCGGTCACGAGGCGACGGCTCTGAAAAGACGCGAGAACTCGATTAGAGCAAGCGTGCCGTGTGCACACTTGTGTGTCTGCGTTTTTTGCGATAGTGTGGGCCGTTGCTGTGGCAGTATACACCGTCACATGTGTTGCTACATTCGGCATTTTGTATGTGTTCGTTGTAACTTATGGCGCTGCATGATCACCTGCTCTGGCCTGGAGTCCGAAGCCAAGTGATGTCTGCCCTAGGCAGAAGTAGCACAGGATACAGGCTGAGCCTGAGCCCACGGTTCGAACGTAAGCGGGACAGGGAGGTCAGTTTCGACGTAGACTTAGATGGGTTCAACGCGTTTCGGCAGGTGATCCTCGAAGCCGCCGCCGGGAAGGGGCCGTGATTTGCAAGCTGACTCCAGGTCGCCGAGCAAAAGAGGCCTGAGAGTCACTGCTGGTGAAGGGCACCAGGTCTATTTAGCCGAGACGACACAAAAAAGGCAGCAAGCTCCTGAGCTCCATCATTACTTCGCTAGGCTCCCTGAGACAAAGCGGAAGCATCCCGCATTTCCGGTCAGGTTTCGGGGTGCTGAGTTTCAGGGTTAGGGGTGCTGACTTAGTGCTTTTATTATGGGGCTTCCGGTTTTGCAGGGAGTCCAGTCGGCCAGAAGGGCAGATGCAGGATGTATGGAAGCTACTATGTTGAATAGCAAGGGCAAATTCGGGGCACTTGTCGGTGGACCAGCAAAGCACATGCATGCAAACCTTTAGGCCCTCCAATCTGCAACCTGAACATCTTGCAAACGAAACGTACAAGTCACAACTGCTTACACTACTTATCAGGAACTGACCTTGAAGACATCTTCGAGCAGCCTTGCCAGATGCTGAAGCTCCGACCCCGGAATCGCCAGGAGCATCATGTCGCCAAGTCGAGTCGTGTTGGCGGAGAGGAGCTGGACCTGCGCACTGCTGGGAGATTTAGGGCTCGGGGGTGAGCAGTGTTACAGGGTCCTGTATACCACGGGGTTCTCCCATTAGGGTTCTGTGCTGTTCAGTTTGGGTCCCCACCAGTTCAAAGTGACACACTACCGGAGAGCATAGTCTGTGTCCATGGAGGGGTGCATCGAACAGCGAGGTGGCCTCTGCAATTTCAAGCCTCTGTGGGCGGTTTCGATAGGAACGGCTTTGGAAAGGACTGCTGCACGTTACTTTGCACCCGTCGTTGGCCTTGAAGCGCCCGGGAGTGTCCAAGGAGAGACAGCACAGCAAGCGAGCCTCAGGTCAAAGCTTTAGCTCCGCTTTCGGGACTCCTCCGGACAACCAGGAAATGACACCCTCACATCAAGCAGAAACTTAAGAGCCAGATATATGCAAACAACTTGACTCGCGAAAGCACTCCTGTACTGGACTCGGGCTCGTGTCTGACTGCTTTTGCCAGATGTTTGCCGGCGCCGAGTCGTCTAAAGGTCCTCTAGCTTGCCATGACTAGCGGTCCACACGCCATGTCCCAACCGACTAGACGTTGCCTTCGATACAAATTGTGGTTCCTGCCACCAACATTGGCCAAGTGGCACAGAGCTGGCCAACTACCGGGGCAGACGCTGCCTGAGCTCTGCATGCAGAGGTTGGGTCGAGCCCTGGTCAGGGATCCAGCACTTTCTCTTGCCCCTCAACTCGAGCACGTCTTGCAAACCCTTGCAGGCGGGAGGCATCGTGACCAGCAAGCGGCCCAGTCCACCACTCAGCACTTGCAGCGAGGCGCCCAACAGCCTCAACAGGGACTCATCATGTTGCAGCTGGTTCGGTTGGTGCCAGTATAACATACACGTACATACATATATATATATATATGAATAATCATACATACATACATACATACATACATACATACATACATACGTACATACATACATACATACATACATACATACATACCAACAAACAAATTCGCGCATACGCATACACAAGCGGGCGTGTGCAAGGACGCATCCATGCGTGTGTATGTTCTGTCAACGTTTATATATTTAAACCCAGATGTATGTTCACATGTACTGATTTCCGCATGCCTATGTAGCTTGAGTTTATGCAACATGCAGAATGCGCATGATCTGCGTGCACACGTGTGTGTGTGTGTGCGCGCATAATTTCCTGACTGAATAGTCTCATACATATGCATACAAACGAACAAGCACATGAATAAAGAGGTAGGCAGAAAAACAAATAAGTATACAAGTCGCTTGAGCCCTCACCACAAGTCCACAAGTGCATGTTGGCAACCAACAAGTACTTATTTCTCACACAACCTCCTCATTAAGTAAATACAATAATACTGCCAATGTACATGTGTGTGTGTGTGTGCGGCTGTGTATATACATATCATATTCACGCAGATGTACCCACGCTCGACTCTCATCACACCTACACATCCACGCATGCAGGCGTCCAGCTTTGCCTCAGAAACCATGTACCCAACCACATGTCCATGTACATGCATAAAATTTTGAAAACCCATCACTTACGTGCCTGGACACACAAAAGCATGTGCGCATGCATGCGTCATATGCTTTCAAGAGTTCGTTTCAGGGTTTGCAGCATATCGTGCAGTGTCTGCTTGCCCCTGTTGAGGCCTTTCGGCTGCTTCCGGCAGCGGCTCTCTAACTTGATAATGATAATTTGTCTGTGCCAGGTTGCTGGGGACAGAATTTTCTGTCATGGTTTCATTTGGGCTCCGCTACGGTCGTAAGGTATGACGGGCATGCATAGGGTATGGGGTGCACACGGGCTGCCTGTTAGGCTCTCCATCTTGAGCTTTGCGTCCCTGATGAAATATGATGATTCAACATCTGAATAGTAGGTTAGTTGAAGAACAGATTCGCGATTTGACTGAAAGTATACTCAGTGTACCTTATCTAATTAAGGGGTAAGTTGGGCTCACCCGGCTTGCCAGCAGTTCTCGGACTGTTGGACTGATGCTTGGTCGCCGGGCCGGAACGCGACGTGCTGAGGAATGAAGTCAACGTAGCCTTCTCAGCAGGCATGATTGCTATGTTTGTCTTGTGACCGGGAGTTTGCTAATATCAAGTAACATTAGGCTATATGGGAGCTGGGAAAATCAAAAATACCGAAAATGCGTAGCAGCTCTCGTGCGCTCTTTGCGGGCTGAAGGAAGTGGCTTAGCCGCGAGTTTACAAGCTACGCTCATTGCCTTCCGCGCGGCATTCTAGTGACTTCACAGCTGCCATCATGTTGCCGTTAAGGGGGCTCGGTGGCGGCTTGTCTGACGACCCCGACCTACAGAAGGGCAGATCCAACCAGAATGTCAGTAGCAAGAACGATGCTTCAAGCTAGACAGAACCTTTTCCTTTGTAAGAGACTAGGGGCAGAGGAGCTTCAAATCAAGAGCTCTGAGACAGGGTGCGGCTCTCATCCAGCAGCAGCGGGTCGCGGGTCGTCTCCGACACGCACAGCCTCTGATTTTGCGAATCTGAGGTTTGTCTATCATGTTATTGTATAGAGAATGGGCAGGGAAGAAAAAAAGAACGATCCTAATCTGCAGGCATATGCACAAAACTTGAAAAGAGTTAATCACATGTCTTGTCTATGTTTGGCTGTGAGATACAGATGGTTCAGAACCAGGCGCATTGCCAAAGCGTACGGCGTGTATCAGACAAGACCCTATCATCCTTCGTTGGATGCTCCCTGACCCCAGCTCTTCTGCTTCTTGCATGCTGCTGTTCTTCTCACTATACTTATACGCGGACCAGCGTGGTTACTCCAAACAGCAAAATCGAAGCATTGCGGCCTGCGGTCGTTTAGCCAGCCCACATTAACAGAAGACACACCTCGTCTTGCGCTCTTTCTGCGAGCCTCGGATCCTTCTTCCGCCCGGCTTTGGGGTGGCAAATGTCGTGGAAGTTGGGCCTCCCGCGGGGGAGTTGCTGGGTGGGGATCGGGACGTGAGCCGCGCATCTTATGCAGCAAGGTGTAACAAGCGAAGAGATCTGGTGCGCAGCTGTGGACTCCGTCCCTGCGGTGGACATTTCCCAAATCCCTGCGCACCTCGCGCCTTCGATGTCCTGCCTGGGATTGGCTGTAGGACATGCTGGTGTGCAGGTTTCCATGACGGAGTTAGCTGACTACGACACGTTGGACATGACAATGCAGGACTGAGTTTGGTCTCGATTGGATTCGAGTTTCACTGGAGCTGCTATGCCGAACTGTGCAAGACAGCTGCAGGGAAACCAGTTTTGTCGGCTACGGATGAAGCCAGCATGCAGACTGTACTTATCTTTACATCAACTACAAAAACACAAATGTCGCAATCTTAAACCCTGAACCCTAAACCAAATAAGCCAGACCCCTGAACCCCAGAAATCCAAAACCAAGTACTTGACCGAGATGCTCGACTGCCGCCCGATCGATGCCAAGGAAGTCCGCGAGGTCCACGGGCACCTGAAAATGCGGAGGTAATATAGGGGCCTAAATAATTAGAATAGGGTTTTGGGGCCGATTATACTATATTTTGTACTGAAAGCTCCAGCCACTGCAGCCAAGCCCGAAAGCCTATACCGTGTACCCAATCCCCGTCTCCGAGGCGGTCACCAAAAAGACCAGCTTTCCACCGTCCACGAGGCTCGCGGCGGCGAAGTTCAGGAGATCTTCCGAAAGCTCCTCCTCGAACGGTTTAGGGTTTAGGGTTTAGGGCGGCCCTGGATTTCTGCATCTGTCAATGGACCGGTGTGGATCAGAGCTTCGTGAGCTAAGGTATCTGAGGGTGTTGGGATTTTCTGGAGTCTGCTCGATGCCATCGAGGCCTCGGATGCTACTTGTGAGGGAGGTTACCAGCGGTTAGCATAACTCTCTCACGCTCAATCGTTCAGATCTCAGGTGACCATCGCAAAGGCCAGGCGTGAAGGGGTTTTGTCGCCTTGGGAGCACAGTTATTGTGGACCCCAAACCCAAGCTAGGTCCATGAACTCGCTTTGAAAGCAGGTAACCTTTGAATACTCTCGAACACAGAAAGGCCCACTGGGACGCCAGTGCTTGTTGGGGGGACGCTGGCAATAATTCGTCCTCACCGTAGGAGACTTTGGAGGGGATGTAGCTGCTCACGTCCTCCGGGCATCGCAACATGCTTCAGTACGAAGGGAAACCAGTACACTGAGGTCAATCTACAGCTGACGGTTCAGTCTTCCCCCTCTTCCGGAGACGGAGCCGGGTCAAATCCCAATTCAAGGATTCTGCACGTGAGCGGGCTGGATGTTGGAAGGTGCGTGCTGATGGCAATGATGAGCATGACGACGAGGACCGAACAACTGTCTTACGGGTATCTTGACTGCAGTCATTTGGTTGTGCGCACTTCCGAAAGTCAGACTTGGCCGGGGTGGATTTTGCTTGGGCTACTGTTCTGTTTTGTTCAGAGTCTTGGTTTCAGGGTTTCGGTGCTCTGGAATCGAGATCTTCAGCAGCAGAGACGGACAGTCTGATCGTCATGTCAAGCAAAACACACTCAATGTCAGGGGCATTCAGAACTGTTTTTGAAAGCTTGCAAACATAGCTTATTGACATTGTACCTGCTGGGACCATTGCAGCAAGGGCATCGCCGGGAGACAGCGACTCATGCTGTATGAACCAAAGCTTTGCCACAAGTTGAAGTCACATCTGTCAAAATAAAACACATGCAATTGTTAAGTGGGCGCTCACATTGGTCTAAACATGTCTAAACTATCTTCATCTCGGCAGCTCAATTTTGGGGTCTACACTTTCAAGCTGCCAAGCTTGAGACCTTGACCAACACGGCACAAGGGCCTGGATGACCACCTTCTTCTTCGCCTCATCGCGGCCCGACTTCTTGGCGCCCGCCTTGTCTGGGGCCGCTGGGTATTTCCAAGGAAATCGTAGAAGATCCGGACGGCAGAAGAGGATCGAGGGTACTTGGGCTGTCCTGGAGAACAGGGAATCCGAGGTACCGGACACCTCCTCCGGCACTGCATTTGTGACTGCAGGCAGCCGATAACTCACTGCCGCACGGCCGACTTCAGCAATGCCAACTACGCCCTTTTGTTGTCTTCAAACCTATCATGACATTCCTGATCTGACCGATCGGCGAGACTGGAAGCAAACACTTTGGCCTTCAACAAGACATGTACGGAGTGAATCCGATGCCCATGAGACGTGAGAACGTCTGATCTCATCGCTGTCTCACTTAGATGTCTGAGGACGCTGCACGGACGCCATAGGGCGGATCGGTGATGATGAAGTCCTTGGTCAAGATGCCGGCAGGCTTCGACAAGTAGAAAGCACACGCCTCTGTCCCGCCTCTGTAGCATGCTGCAATGTGTAAAGATATGTAAAGCCAACGTCCCGCATGCAGGCGTTCTAAGCTGAGCAGGGGATCGCATGGCTGGCGGTCCGAAAGCTGCACACCAAACACCCTGCTCTGGCTACACCCGCAAAACAAAATGATACTCAGCTCAGTTGCTGCAAATGCTCTGGTGCTAATTAGTGAGCCACTGGCAACACTAATTTCTCCAAGTTCTACAACGGAACCCTCAGCTTTGCTTTGTAATTGTCATGGCTGCACGTCAGCCCGTAAGCCCTCTGCAACCACCAGCTCCAAACTGTCTTGGTTCGTAGTACTTCCAAGGGCTCCGACGAGCCATCCCGGCTTCACTGCTCGCCAAGGCGGCATGGCGTTGTCGCCTTGTATCTGATACAAGTGTCGTAGGTTTGTGCAAAGTTCGCAGGGTTCGACCATGATCAAGCAAGTGCCTTCCTCCGTGACTACCATGCATATGCAATTTCGCAGTTAGTAAGCGACATGCTTCATGGATGCGAAGTCTTCGCATTATCGCCACATGCCTCAAATACTGCGCATACTCTAAGTACGTACTGCATCTGCATCCATCTCGTAGTAGTGCACGAGCATGAACTTAAAAAACCCACAAAGATTCAGCGAAAGTGCACAAAACACATGCACGAGCCGTGATCTGAGAACGTGGCCGATACATGTCTCGCAGGATGCAGGAAACCACACGCGAAGCGCTCGAAACGGGAAGCATGGAGACTTACACCTCACACCGAAACCTCGCAAAACGTCTGTAGGTTTAACGCTCTTCCTTGTCCAGCTTTGCGGGAGAGAGTTCCAGGCCCCGCACACACGACGATCTCAGGGCTTGGAAATCCATACTGCACCTGGGGCCACAAGGTAGTGATGCATTCTGCATACGCCACAACGAGAGAACGGGCGGGGAGGTGCGGTGGCACAGGTCCCTGTTGGTATGCATCCGTGTCCGGAAGCCCTGCATGAAACGCCTTGGGCAGATGCAGGGCAACTCGACGGCCTGGCAAATGGGTACACACCTGCCAACTATCCCAGGCCTTGTTGGACATGTGTTCAGAGTCTTAACAAGGGAAGGAAGACTGCATGGCGCCTGCTGAAACTATTCATTCAGTTTGTAAACGACCTACATCTCGAAGTCAGCCCAGCTGTGCAAACACTTCGGGATTCTAGATCGTTCGGCGCTAGGGGGCAGGCCGCCAACATCTCTTACCCTGCACAACTCCAACCCGGTCCAACCCTTGATCCTTCTGCGTTGACCTAGCCCGACCCCAACCTTCCACTTGCCTACCGCTAAAAACGCAGCGCTACTGAGCTTCTATGGTCGTAGCACAGACAGCGCTGGCTCAGCAGTTTGGTGAGTGCAACTACAAAAAGGTCAGTTTCCCTAATCCTCCCTAGAATCCCTCCACCCACCCACAAGAACTAGACCCTCAGACCTGGAACCGCCTCTACCCTAAGATACCCTGCGTGTCCCATCACGCTGGGCCCTAGGCGAAGTTGGTAAAGATGTTGCAGCCCCCTGCACTGGTCAGTGCCGGATCCTCGAGAAGAGTCGGAGTTCGGTTACTAGGTTTGAGTTTTCCCGAAACAAGGGTTCCATTACCCAAATCCACATGGGTCTTCAAGGCTTACAGGACTTAGGGCGTGTGCTGTCGACGCTTTCAGGACGCAGTATGTTCTTCTAAAGACTGTGAGCTGTAGGACCCGCGCGGCAACTTCGCACCCTTAACCCTCAACTCTAAAACCCGGCCCTCCCCCGAACCTCGAAGCTGCAACCTACATCCACATGGGCAGAATCGTCCCATCAACCCGCGGAAGCCCTCAGTGACCTTCTCCGCCTTCGCATTGCGGTTGTTGGGCTGCTTGAGCTGCTTCGCCTAGTTTTGCATTCTCTCTGACCGGGCCACAGGCATGAACAGCCAGAAGTCGGGCAGAGTGCTTTCTCAGAAACTCCGGAGACTACTGCACGGAATGGGAAGGATTTTGAGGCGAGGTTGTGGCCTAGAGCACGACCTTCCAGCTCGATGCAGACTTATCACACCGTGTGCAGAAGGCCTCAGGATGCCTCAGGGCCTTTCTTTGGCCCGGAAGATGGCAAGAGATAGCAGCAAACGAGCTGCAGTCCTCTGTAAACTCGGAGTAAGCCCCGATGTATCCTCAAACGAAGGTGCCATGAGCGATCTAGATCAGACCGGCAATAGAATCGCCGAGCTACTAAGGCCCCCGAATCTTCTCAACCTTTGCCACGTTGCCTTGGCAGCTCCTGGAGCCTGCGCCAGCGCCAGCGGCAACCTCGAGGGCTCGTAGGGAGGCCAGGGCAGGTGAACGGGATGGCCCACATCAGGACTCGTGGAATTCCACGAGGTATGCGGACATGTCGCGGAGTGATACTGCTAGCCTGAACTCCCGATGAAGCTTTAGGGGCCACGTGACTGTGTGTTCAACAACAACTCTCAAAACGAAACAACTGATCTCAAGTGCAGTTCTCGCAGGATTGCTGGAATGACATGCATGCACAGAATGCTAAAAGCCGAGTCCTGCACCCCAGTGCTTGTAAATACTCCAGGCTCCAACCGCTGCCGCCAGCGCTGCTCTTGGAGCCCCTGATGACCGTTCACAGTTTTTGGGTTAGATTTACACATCAGCAACCTATGTGGTATATACATATGTATATGCATGCATATACATATATATATATATATATAGACATGTACATACACACATATTATATATATATATGTCTGTCCGTCTGCCTGCCTGCATGCCTGGCTGGCTGGCTGTCTGTCTGTCTCT